>JBBMEG010067975.1:0-13571 GCA_037832605.1 Cyclanthera cordifolia
AGGCAGTGTTAATAATAATTACATAAGACGAAGAATCGAAGAAATCTAACTATGATTTATATTGACGTACCTTCACTAATTTCCATATTAATTTTGTGGCTCTGAACTCATTCTTTGATTACCACATACGATAAGAACTATATAACAGAAGTAAACACATTAGGATAATAAGGTAATTGAAACAAAAAAACTACTAAAAACCAAAAAAAACTTACATATTCACGATATGAGCTAAAGTCTCATCGAACGCCTTCTGATCGAGTGAGTTCATTATATAAACGGTCTCATCATTAGGAATTAGTACTACTAAAATCTAATGGTGCCTAAAATGACATAACGAAAAATTAGGACTACACTAAACAATATCATCTTCATAGATTACACGTTACGAAGTTTAAAATTTAAAAATGCATACCTGGTATTTAACTATAATTTTTTGTTTATCTATGTACCTTTCACTTTTGTGTGTCAATATTAGTTGTTTAATTAATTGGAATGGTTAGTTATTTCTCTTATGATTTTTGTTTATCATTTATTTTATGTAGTTATCATTTTACCTTTGTTTTCCGATACTTGGAAAGTACCAGTGTACATGGGATTGAGTTAAAGAGATATTTTGGATCAATCCGAAATTTCAATTTGATGAATCCATCGACTCACTAAAAAATCATGTATGTTTGAGTATTAAATTTAGTTTCGGTAGTTCAGATTGTTAAGTTATCTGAACACTTCAAATAGAACCGAATGGATAAGTGGCGCAGTGGTTTCATTGTTAGGTGTTATTCTAGTTCAACACCAGCGTCATGAGTTCGATCCTTGAAATCGATATTAGCTCTCAACTTATTTGAGAGTAGTAGATACCGAGTTGCAGTCCCCATTGAACTATATCTCGCCTTAATGAGGGCCCTTAAGATTTATTATTTGTTATTTTATTTGTTCGAGAGGTTAAGCATAAATTAACTTAATGAGGCCTACTGTGAGTTTAATTGCAATTAGGTGCTAATTTAAACGAAATTGGACTTCTATGAGCTTAATTTAAAACACATGGGCTAAATTTTATAAACAATGGGCCAATTTGCAAATTAGGACTTTTAAGCCCTAATTCCACCACTAACCCTCTTCCCCCCTCGTTTTCCCTTTCTTCTTCTCCGAATCCAGTTCGCGAACCGTACCCTTCCTCCTTGACCGATCGATTCATCGAGTACTCTTCTCCTTCGATTCGATCCGTTCAGGTGTCTCTCTCTCTTTCTCTTGCGATCTCTGGCCCTCCTTTGAGAAAATATGAATCCCAACTTCAATCATAGCTCGCATTTTGGTTGGCAGTGCTCCTCTCTACCTCTTTGCGTAGGCGGTTTATTGTGCCAACGCTGAGGTGTAGGATTTCGGGCATGGGCTCGGCTTTTTAGCTTTGCATAAGTTGCTTTTTGGTAGTTTTCATGTTCTTTCTCTTGTCAATCCCCTTTAAAAGTTAGTTTCCTTCTAATCGTTATGGTTCTTGGCTATTAAAGTTGGTAGCTGATGCTAAAGATTTATTGAAGAAGAGGGTTTGTTGTGTTGGTTAGTTTCAGCTTCTGGTTAGACTTGTTGGCTTTTATTTGAAGTACGTTGCTCATTGGTTTAGTTTGAAAGGTTTATAGGGGTTGTTCGTTGTTGTCGTTTTGGTAAGAATCACTATTTTATTCTTCAAAGGTGGTGTTTGTTTTTGAATTAAAACTCGTTGATAGCTCTTCCTTGCGTTGTAGTGTTTTGGAATTGCTTATAGCTTGGGAGTTTTGGGTGAAGGCTTTTTGCTAACTTTCTAAGTTAGTTGTTGCTTTGGGTCTCGACGCTAACTAGGTGTTGGTGGTTTCTTGAAGACAAAGAGGTTTAAGCTTAAAAGACTCGTTTTGGACTCGAACCTCCTCGGCACGTTCTAGCAAAACAAGTGTAAGGGACCCTATTCGGGCTTGTTTTCCTAGACCAACCTTGTAGTTCCTTCTTGTTATAATGTACTTTCATGTACGCAAATTGTATGTTACTTCTGATTTTAACTGGTTAGTGTATATAGGGTTCCTGTTGATTGTTCGTGTATATATATATATGCCTCTTGACACTTACATGCTGATTATGCCTTAGTATTTGATGCATGTTTTTCATCTGCTTTCATGTGTACTTGCATAATATCATGAAATGAGTATGTACTTGTACTAAAGCATGTTCTGTATGGATATACTATGTAACATGTCATTGTGATGATCTATTCTTATGTAATGAGTTTTGAGAGTTTATGTAAGTAGATTGCTTATGATCTGCCTTTCTTCTGCTATGTACTTTCGCATAAAATTATAAGGGTTGCATGCATTGTGTGTTGTTGTGAGAGTCGAGCCATTTTCCATGATAGTGTGAGCATGTGTCGGCTAGACGACAAGACATGTCTCTACTTCACCATAAGGGGGCTGCAGTATACCATAGGGTCTATTGCTATATGACACGTTAGGGAACGACCCATCAGGGTAGCCGGACACGACAACGTTCTCTGACGGATAAAGGTAGACAGATGTGAGAGATTGTGCTTGCGAAAGGATGGATTGTAACCATCCCGAGGACAACACGTGACTATGACCTTTCAAATAATTTATGTTTATTGTCATAAGAAAAAACATATGCGAACTGAAAAAGAAGAATAATTATTTTGGAGTAATTATTCTTTTGAATATTTAATTATCAACGACGAAAGAGATGTTTATTCAAATAGAATTTTAACTTTTTTTCATTCAAAACTGAATAGAGAATATGTTTTCTTAATAGTTTTTAAGGGAAAAGGTATTTTTGAAACTATAAAATGCACGTCTTTTTTTAAAAAACCAAACTTTATACAAAAACAATATAAAAATATGATTGGTAATTTAGCCCCTAAATAATGACATTACACATTATGTTATCTATAAATATAGAAATGAATATATTTGGAACTTTTGTTTAATCTTTAAACATTTCAATCATTTGTAATTTAATAAAAATAAAAATATCATCAATAAATTAGAATTTAAAATAATCTAATTATTATATTGCTGTCAAAATTAACTATTTTGTTATATAAGAACTAAAAATTAAATATTATATAAATGTAAAAGAAAAAAATTGGTTTGATTTTCAATCTAAAAAGAATATATATATAAAAAATATAATCCAAGCTTTATTCAAACTTGAATTATCCCCTACAAAAATATGAAAAAGAAAGTGGATAAACGTCCATTGACTTGTCTTACTGAATTCTTCCTCTTAGAGCTTCTCTTCCGAGTAGTACACGCTTTATTTTTATTTTTTTTTTATTTTTTTTTTTTTGGTTTGAAAGCATTTTTGTTTGTATGATAGACGAAGACCCAAACTTTTATTTTTTTTAGTTTCCACCAATTAGATTTTAATTATAAAATTAAATAAGAATGTCACATTTTCTTCGGTATATTTGATACAAACAAATTAGCCTTCATAGTACACGTTGGATCGTTCGTGACATAAGCTTTGGGGAGAAAAAAGTGATGTACTACCGAAGTTTTTAGCAATCAAGGATGGTATGAGGCATATTTTTAGATTACGGTATTGTTAAGAAAAGGATAAACTCTCGAAGAATATTTACACTGAAATGATATTATCCATCATGTATATATTGCCTTCATGATTTTGTTTTTTTTTTGTTTCATTTACTCAAATGACATCATATCAATGGATATGTTTGTCCTCCTTTATGTACACATAAGCTACCTCTAATTAGTTTACTAATGTGGGACAATACTTTATTTGTATTCCCAACAGGTTGGAATCAAACCAATGTCTTTGGAGAATTGGATGCAAAATCGATCATTTTCATTTACTTAATGGTATTTCATAAGATGTGACAGAACACTTAAATGTGTTAGTTGATATCCAGATGATGATCCATCTTTTTACGAACATCTCTTCTAATTCTCTGGTCGTGCGGATAATTGTGCGTCTTTTAAGCTTGTCAAGATTTCTCCTCTTCATGATTTGTTGTGCTTTTACTTTCTAAAACTAGTTCTTGTCCTGACACGTTCGATGTTTTGAGTCGGGAAAATCTCCCCTCGTCTATTACTTCTGTGGTAATCATTGTGGAGCGTTTTAGCTCTGATTGATCTTAATTGTTAATCAACACTAGCAAATTGTTGTTAGAAGCTTTCAGGTTGCTTTCCGATTTGAATGCAGTTCTCTTATTATTATTTTGTAACTTCTGGCATTCAAAAATAACATGACATTTTTTCTGACAATCGAGTTTTATGTTATTTTTTGATATTCATTGATTTCTTTGATCGCCATCATTTTTCTTCTATATGTTCTTCCCTTATTTACTAACCCTTCTTCAAAACTCTCAGCTCTACCATTAATATGTTTAATTTTCTCATTGAACAAACTATTATATACTTCATTTAAAGTGAGAGTATTACGACTATATAATATCGCATCTCTAAAATTTGCATACGATGGAGGTAGAGAACACAGTAAAATCCAGGCCAAATCTTCATCTTCATAGCTAATTTCCATAGATTTTAAATCAGAGGTAATTTCATTGAAACCAACTCAATGGTTGTCTATTGATGATCCTTCAGATAAAAAATTAATCTTTGCTTCAAATGCAATTTTGTAATTAATGTTTTTGTTATGCAAATTTGTTCTAACTTTAACCATAAACTAGTAGCTGATTTCAAAATTTCATTCGACAAATGAAGATGTATTAAAGTAGCATTTTATTAATCACTACTCGCATTTTAGCTTGCCATATCCAAAAGCGGTACATGATATTTCATAATTGCCATAAGAAAATATCTCAACAAAACGAGACGCTAAAAACAAGATCTAATAAACTTGCTTTAATACCACTTGTAACAAATATTTATTAGATCAAACATATACCATTTGTTAATGATGTAGTAGAATAAACCAGACTTAATTATAGCAAAACTAGACTTAATTATGCCGCTAACAAATATAAATAAATGGAGTAAAGAGAAAAGAGCAATAACACATAAATGAAAATACATTAGAGCACACTCAACATTCATCAAAATCTCTTATACATCCAAATCTTTGTCTTTGAACTCACCAAAAATTAATTTCTAAATGCAATAAAAAATTAATAGAAATTATTGTAAGAAAATAGAATTAAGAATTCTATTGATTTGAACTATTGTTGGACATCAAAACATACACATACGGTACGTGGTTATACTAAAAGCGTGGGATAGCAAAAAACAATTTTCCGATGTGGGAAAAATTGAAGCGGCACAATACTCTGAAACCTTAGCTTGTGATCCTCCAGGTAAACACTTAAGACAGTATAATCATGTAAGAAATCCTCCCACATTTTCACAAGAATACCATAGTGTTATGTTGAAAAATGAAACCACTAGCAAGCTTCCAATTCACCATATACAATATTATTTGAGTTATCATTGTAATCACCTAAAGTCTCTAGCTAGTACTTATGAACCAACATATACTATCATCAAGTTGTCAAGTATCCTCAATTGTGTGATGCGATTGAGGAAATTAAGGCCTCGTGTTTAGTTTCTCTGCCTCCTGGCTAGCGTGCAATAGGATTTAAATGGGTTTATTGCTTTCATTTACTTGCTTCAATTGATGTTACATTCTTAGTCAATCATCTTTTTTCGACATTCTAGTCCCTTTTCCCTTGTCATCATCATGAATGAATGAACGGAAACAAAACAAAAGAATACGTTTAGCTCACATTGAATACCTTAATAACATCATAAAATAGTAATACTATTGTAGGATAAAGAAAGATAATAGAATAACTATTGTTCCATTCATTTCCTTACGAGGTAAGAATGGAATTATCAAAATCTCATTATTACAAGGGTTTTTTTTTTTGTTAATAATCTCTAAAGTAACTCGAAATCATAAACTAGAAATTCATAAACCTTAAGTTAAATATTGTGAGAAAAAAATGTGAAGTATTAAAATTACACAATCCAAATAAATTAGTCTTAAGAAATGTCAAAATCATACAAGCTACTATGCATATAAACTCATGATGCATTAGGACAATGACATTAAACTTCAAAATATTTGGTTCTGATCTTTATCTAATCCTTCTCACTTGGTAGGCAAACTCTTCTTTCTTAAGTTTCACATTACTATTTAAAATGACATTTCAAACTGATTGCAATTTTCCATGATAATCACTTTGATGTCGTCTTCAAAATTCTTCATTCAAATTTTCTTTATTTCACTGCACTTGATAAATCACTTAATCAAGAGAATTTAGAACCAGGAATAGATACAAAAGGCCAGTCCAATGGACTCACAGACCAAACACTCGTCAAATATACAGAACTACCCAAAACAAAACAAAACAAAACAAGAAGTTCAATCAATTTCTATATATAAAAATGGCTTGCAGAGATGGAAAAAAATCCTACTAACTTCTCAAAAATAGTATGAACTCAAAACCAGCGAGTAAAAGAGATCGATAAAACATATTTTTAACCAAGCTATATTAATTTCTTCTTCACCAGACCAAGATACACCTGAGGAAATAAAGAATGGGAAAAATAATAAGAGTTACCTAATGGATGGAGAGATCTTGAATGAATAGAATAAGACAAAGGAATTGTATAATACCGTAATTAAAGAAAAGAAAGGTTAAGGTTTAAAAAATCGCTACCTTGTTTTAGTTATTTCTAAACTTTAATTTGGGGACTAATAATTTAGTTAATAAATCGCTACCTTGTTTTAGTTATTTCTAAACTTTAATTTGATATTTAAAAGTAGTATTGCTCTATTCCGTTTCTCAAAATAATTCATTTAGAAAATGTTTGACTAAACAAGAAATAAAGAGAACAGAAAGGAAAAGATAGATGAAGAAAAGTAAAAATAAATTAGTCATTGATGTGATGTAATATGATAAGTCAAATGGTAGAAAGAGATACATTAGTTATCTTTCGACTTTAGTAATAAATACTTAGCTTCTACAACATCCACAGGCTGAGATTTTTCATGAAATAGATAAAGATAACAATAACGTGAATAAATTCCTACATAGAATTCGAACCTCAACCTTAGCACCAAATCAATTCACCAAGTTAGAGAAGGTACGTTCAAAATGACTTATGAAACCCACATGGTTACCTTTCTTTTCCAACCATGATTTACACTTTGTGAAATCTACCTAGTAATGACCTAAAATCTTGTAGAACTTACAATCGATCATCATTGTTCTTTTTCTTATTGGATGATTGAGAAGGCTCATCAAATTTGGATGTTTCTCCTTTATGAACTGAATTATTTTTTTTCCAATTCCTTGAGAAAAATGAGAAACATTAATATTTTACGGGTCTTGTGTAGACTCCTCTTCTACTAATTTGTTAGTTAATTCATTTAGACTTCACTTTTTCGTAATAGTTTGATAATGAATTTTGAATGGTTCATACTTAAAGGTAACTAGTCAAGATGAATTGGATAAGAAATGCCATCATCCATAATCAATCCCAAATTTTTAAATTTAGCAGCAATGTTATCATTTCAATGACATGAGGACTTAATGAGCAAGAACTATGAAATTTCATGGTTACAAGATTTGTCATAACTAGATTTCACTAGCTTGTAAATATTCTTTTTATATTGGTCTCTTACTTTTGGGTAGGGAGGTCTTTGTATTGGTATCTATTACTCCTCTATTATGTTTCTCAAAATAATTCATTTAGAAAATGTTTGGCTATCAAAAATAAATAAAAAATAAAAAATAAATTAATGATTGATATAATAAGAAAAGATAATTAAAATAATAAGAAGAGATACATTCCATTTCCTTCTCCTCGTGTCTTATTTCTTAAAAGATCAAACAGCACCATAATCAAATAATAAAACTACATAAACACAAAAGAAAAACACTCCTAAACTTGATAGAATAGACATATCATGCAAATATCAAACTACATAGACATATCATGCAACTTATAATCAAATATCATGCAAAATCCCAAAAACAGACTATTGTTTTACCCATTTTTGTAGACTAAAATTTCATCAGAATAACAGCTCCAACAGAGAGGTGGGATCTCCAAGAACAAAAATACGAATGACCTTAAGTAAAAACTTAAGTCCTGTTTTGCAACACTTGCTCCTACTTTTTCGTCTACTATTTGCTAGAATTTCCAAACAAGCTGGATTTGTGAGGAGCAGGAAGCAGTGTTCGTGAAGATCGAAATCGCATTCATCGCATCGGTATCGAGGGCCGAAGCCTTTCTCCTCGCAGCCGTCGCAGATGTATAGCTGGGGGTAGTCTTTAAGCTCAAGTGGATGGCCATGGAATTCTGTAGAAAACAGATTGTTGGAAGCCATTTTCTGATTGATCAGGGGGAGAGAAAACGCAGAGGAGGAGGTTTGAGAAGAAATAATTTAAAGAATGTGCAAAATATGCAGATTAATTGCTTTCTATTTATAGATTATTCAAAGGGGAAGCAATATTCAAAATGAGTTATTAGGAAGGAAGTTTCTTAGCAGTGGGATTATAAACTTGAATTATCCATTGACTTGTCTTACTGAATTCTTCGTATGAGAGCTTCCCTCCCAAGTAGTACAGGCTTTATTTTTATTTTTATTTTTATTATTATTATTATTATTATTATTTTGGCTTGAAAGCATTTATTTGTGTTTGTTTGTTTGGAAGACCAAGACCCAAACTCTTTAGTTTACTTTTTAGTTTCCACCAATTCGATTTTAATTATAAAATTAAATAAGAAATCACACCTTCATCACTTACATCATATACACATTTTATTTCAGTTCACACACTTTACAAGCATGTATTTGGAGTTTTATGGGAGGAAAAGTTGCTTGAATAATAATTTGAAGTCAAAGTTTATGGGCATTTCAAATCCAAGTGTTGGATGGTTCGTGACGCGGTTTGATATTTTCGAACCTTGGAGAAAACTCTCGAAAAATCTCCAAATTGACATGATATTATCCATCTTGAATATATGCCCTCGTGACTTTGATTTTTGTTCCACCATATAAATAGAGATGTTTGTCGTGCATTATAAACTCATGATTTACCCCTTAATTTATTAACGTGGGACAATACTTTTTATTGTATTTCCAATAGGCCTGAATCATACCAACGTCTTTGTGAAATTGAATGCTAAGTCGATCATTCATTTACTTAATGGTATTTCACAAGATATGACAGGGTCGTGAAAATTTGAACTTACATCATGACGTGGTTGAACTACAAAACTCGTATAAATCTTTTAAGTTAGTCTCATGTTTATTGAAGTCTGTTAAATAATACCAGTAACAGTAATTAAAGTAATACTATAAAAGACGTTTGATGAATAAAACTCATGGTCAATTCTTTTTCCTTTATGAAAAATTTAATTGTAATTAGTAAAAATATAAGAATTAAAATTGTATTTTAGCATTTTAATAGTTTATTTATTTAAACTATAACTTTTGTTTTTTTTATTTATTATAATTTAATTTTTTTTATTTAAAATAAATCAAAATGTTAAAATGAACCTATCTTAATTGATATTTTAAATACATTTCAGTTTTCACAATATAATGATTTCATTTTTCTACTATTTTATTGTTAAAGAAATATATAAGATTTTTTTTTTTAAATAATTAAGTATGATGAATTAAAACATAACCTAAAGTCTAATTCTAATTAATTAGGAATTAGGAAATAGGCAATAACTAATTCCTAATTAATCTCTAAACTTTAAACTAAATTCGAACTTAAAACATACCGTAAATTTATTATCACATATGAACAATTGATGACATATCCAATAAATCAACAATACTTTATCTATAACATCTTAACATTATCATTAAAACAAATTAATATTGACACTTCTTTATAAGTAAGAAAGAAATACAAAAGTTTTCTAGCTCACATGCACTAACAAATATTATACAAGGAATTTAACAAATAGATTAATTAAACTTGCCCAAAACTGAAACAAACCTTACTAAACAGAGGTTTCAAATGAGGGTTTGACAAACAAAAATAAAATGCTACTCTCAAGGTAACTTGTAAATTTAGTTGACCATCTTAACTTATTTGACTTAAGTCAACTACCCAAGATTAACATAATAAATAAGTGGTTTAAGAATATTTACAACCTTAAAAACCTTGAAATTAATAAATTTGTCATTAAATTATTGAACTACTCAAGATTAACACCAAAAAAGAATGAAAAACATAACCAAATCAAACTTCTAACTATTTACATGATTTAGCCCAATTCCTTCTTACAAGCGTACTAGAGATATAGCATATGCACAAATAGGGATAGTTTCAGTAGTTTTGATCTTCAAATTTGATGGAGTTTCGATCTTCAGGAAATCTTTTATAGTTTTAATTTTTAAGGAGATACTTTTATATGATTGCAATTTTTAAGGAGCTTTTGTAGTTTTGATCTCCTAGACTGCATGGAAAGCTTTTGGACTTCAAAGAAAAGCTTCCGATCTCTTTCTCTCAAAAAATTTTCGTCTTAATCTTTAGAGAAAAAGGAACTCCCTATTTATGGAGTTTTCGTGGACCAATGGACTTGGTCCAAGAAATGGGTTTTGAACTCAAATGTCTACATGAACTGGGCTTGGACCAGTAAGTAGACTTTGACACAAAGGTTTTCATAGAATGAGCTCAGACCAATAAGCTAACTCTGGCCCAAATATCTTCATGGAATGGGCTATGAACCATATATTATTTATGGACTAGCTATTTAGGGGCCCTATTTAGGGACCCGATCTACTTTTATACAAAGATTGAATTTTTGGCCTAAATCATCACTTGATTAAATTTGACCAATTATAAATTTGATCACGCTTATTAAATGACACACGTCAAATTTTGATTTTTCAATAATTTAGGATGCATATTATATAAAAATATTCATGTCTCGCAATTATTTTGATTAGCAAGTTTCAATTTGCCGAAAATTCTATTCCAACCGAGAGGTAATATTATCATTCGTTGCAGGATGAAGTTCAATGATTGAGATTCACAACATTCAATTTCTATTTTCTTTTTTTTCTATTTTATTAAAAAATAGGAAAAAAATTAGTTGAATAGTGAATTTGGGGATTGATGATACTTGTTCAAAACAAATTTTAAACGGACAACTTCAATCTTTCGGCTGAAAGTTACGGATTAATGAGTGGTTCATATAAATGTATCCGTTGGAGTTAACTGTGATTCGGATAGTTAACTGTTGAATTGGGTTAGATAATACGTTTTCGGAAAAACTTGAAACTTGAACTTGTTGAATTAATCGAGAGTTTAAATAATTTTAAACTATCAAAACCTTCCTTTATCATCTTCTTCGTAATTAAAATAAAATTAGATTGGGTTTCAAACCTAGAATCTGCTTTGATACGATATTAGAAAGTGTGAAAATCCATCTCAAAATTAATGGACTAAGAGAAGAATGACCTACTTTATCTTTATAAATGTGTTGAAAAATGTTCGCATTTTCAATGTGGGAGAAATGCTACAAGGTGAGTGTCTCAGTTTATCTTATAAATGTGTTAGAACAATTCTTACCTTATCTTTCAACACTTTTATTATTATTATTATTTTTTTAGTTTTGGTTCAAGTTTATGTTTTTTCCCCATCAGTCCCTAAACATTGATTTTTGATTGACTGATTGCTTTTAATTTTCGATGTAGTTTTGTAAAGTTCTAGGTTTAATGTATATGTTGTCTTTTCTTCGATAACTTTTGTTTCATGACTGTTTTTTATTAATTGTTAATAATATTAAATTGATGCTTTAGTTTTTATTGTATTGTTCTTCATGATTTTGTGATCAATAGGAGTCTTTAACGATCATAAAATCTTTGTGTGCACGCATGCATATGTTCTCTTCCAATTTACATAACTTGCCTCGTAAACTCTAGAAAAATAAATGAATCAAACTAATTCATTTGTAGTTATCTCAATATCAACCTAGAGGTTACTTCAGTCATATGGCTAGTTGGTAATCTTAGTCTACATCATAATCAAATTGTTGTATATTGTGATAATTAATTTGGGGGCAATTTATCTTGTAATGATTAAGTTTATCGTGAAAGAACTAAACACAAAAATATGAAGTATCATTTTCTAAGAAATGTAAAGAGGCGAAGATCTTGAAAGTGGTTACTACTGATATGGATCAGAAAAGCATTGTCACATGACAAGTTTCACTCAATAGTTTGGATTGCTAAATGTTTCAAGGTGGAGATTGGTTTATATATGTCTAGAACTTCGATGCGTGCATTATTAAGTCTGGGTACTGGACCGATACCTGGCTGACGGCTCTGAGGCAATGCCCCCAAAACCTAGAAAAAATTCTAATTGGGGTTAATGTTTTCGTACTTAGAATTTTATGTAATTGAGTCGTTAATTATTGTAATAGGATTTAAGATACTGGATTATATAAATGCTCTTAAAACTCAGGCCTATCTTTGATCAAAATTCTTGTATTCGTCTTCCATAATAAAAATGGTTCTCCCACCTGTCAATAGATGTAGGTAACCAACCGTTAGTAAACCACATATATGTTTTTGTATTAGTTTTTGATTTCTTGGCAGAATTCTATGGCACCACATGCAAGGCTGAATACTATGGCACCACATGCAAGCCTGTTCCACCAATATTCTGCAAGAGTGAACTTCAAGTTTTTGATTTCTTGGCTTATTTTTAGATTTTTACAGCACGGGTAAGGAGGAAATTAAATAGCATTTGGCGACTTTTGATGGGGGTATGATAGGAGGTTAGTTAAACAACAGAAAATATTTGTCGCATATTAACATATTAAGGTGCTCAATCATGCATGATGAACTCTCTTAATTAAGAATATAAAAAACAGAACAAAATCTTATCGAGCTAAAACCCTACACGAAGTCTTGTAAATGGGCCACTTGGACTTACATAATTTGTATCAAAGATACCAACTTCGGAATTTCGGTGATTAATAACCTGAAGTTCTAATACCATATCAGAAACTAGATAATGTTAGCATCAATCTCAAAATCAATTGGCTACGAGTGGAGTAGCTCACCCTATATGTGTTAAAAAACTTCCACCTTATCAATGTGAGACATTTTGTCACAAGGTGAATATTCCTAACGTTAGTTTTAGAGAAGGGAAGATACATATATGTTTTACTTCGTACAATCATATCAACCTTTATATATATTTTTTGTAGGCAAATGAAATTTCTAATTAACCACTTGCATGCACGTGACGTCTTAGTTTGTGGGTTTTTCTTTTTTTTTTTTTTTAATTTTGCTATTTAATTCATAAGTTTTGGAGACGAAGATTTGAACTGGGTAAATTCTTCTTCATTATCCATCATACACATTAGAGTTCATCACCTACTAATTAATTTTTGAGTTTGTTTGTCAACGTTTTATTTTTATTTTTAATTTTAATCAAAGACCTTTATATGTAATTTTTTCAATTAAAGAACATGAAGAATTGATACTACATGTTTGAAAGCACGTCAACAAGAACGTAGTTTTAATGGTATGATGTAACTTCTAATAACTTCAAAAAAATTTGAATG
>JBBMEG010067986.1:0-13571 GCA_037832605.1 Cyclanthera cordifolia
CCACTTTATTCATGTGGTTGGGTCTTCGGAGTTGCTCCATCTAAAAAAAAAAGCAAAAAAAGAAGAGAAAAAAAAAAAAAAAAAAAAAAAAAAAAAAGCACAAGAGACATCCTTGAATAATGCATTTGAAAAATTAGCATTGTTCTGCTAATTAAAAAAAAAAAACCAGGTGATGTTTGCAAACATATATCTTATACATAAGAGTAACTGGCATGGATATGGATCAGTAAAAACAAAAGCTCATTAAATGTACCACACCATCAGATTCAGTTCCAAACAAACATAAAAGTAGGCATGTATGTGATCCCAATTATTTCAAATCCATTAATCGGAAATACAAAGTTTGATTTGGAGAAGAAAAAAAAAAGATTTTCAGTTCCTTCTCATCCACAACAAAGAAAAGAAACGAAGTATAAAAAAAAGTTATTAGAATTTCCATTGCAGTTGAAGAGAGAAATTTGGAAAATTTGAACGGCGGCAGTTGACTCATGTATTGGTGCTACAACTGAGAATGAACCGTAATGGATCTCCCGTCCTTCATCCCAAGTGAAGGAAAATTGAAAATTTTGGGAGAAAATCAATTTTCAAATCAAAACTTGGATCTAGAAGATAAAATCCAACACTACCTTATCTTAAGAGTTGGTATAATGTTCTATTTTTTTTTTTTAATTATTCAAATTTCAACGAAAATTTCTTTCTTTATTTCTGAATTTGAGTTATATGGGCAAAAAAAGAGCAAATAAAATCATTCATGCGGCGGCCGAATTTGACTTGGGGCATGAAGAAACTTGAAGTTGTGATTTGTTCCTAAGGTTTCAGTATGCTTTTATTATGAGATTTTGTGATGCAAAATCAAATATTAGTTAAGCGTTCGCTCATCTCAAAGTTCATGACCAAACCATTGTCTACAACTTCTTCTTAACTCTATGCACAAATTTAGGTGTTTTAGATTTGGCAACCATTGGCTTGAGGGGATATTAAGATTGCCTAGTATGATACAGTTTTTTACTGATGTAATAAAGGTCAAATAAAGCTTGATTTGTTTTAGTTTTTTTTCTAGGTTTTATAATTTAGGTATTACGTTGTATTTATCAGGTTTAAAACGTTTATTCTTTCTTCTCTGTAAGGGATGTTTTCTCAACTAAATATGAATAAGATTGAATAGTCATTCTTGGCTGAGCCTACCTCACAGTGCGAGTCTCTTTTTCTCTTTGATTTTTGTTCTATCGTGTAATCATACAAAAATAAATTAATAAATGAAAAAATAAACAATAAATTTATAATTTCCAACATGCATTGCTATTTAAATTTTTTTAATGTATTGGTGGATACTAAATTCAAATTTTAATACGAGGGTACATTTTACTTAGAACATGTTTGATGTGGTAGGAAGTAATGAGAAGAGATAGGAATGGATCTCTTTCCATTATTATGTTCACCGAGTTGCTCGAGAGGTTGTTTGATACTTCTGAGTACTTTGATGATTCAAATAAGTCTATGAGTCTTGGTATTTATAGGGGAAATTTGGAGATTGAAAATAGTGTTTAAATAAGATCAAATATAATTTAAATATGGAAGTTGAGATCTTAAAATTTGAAATTAGAATGTTGGGATGTATATTTGGTCTTGAAAATCTTCAACTAATTTTAATATAAAATATAACATTAAAATCGGTTTTTCATATTCGGTGTGGGCTAAAATATCCCGGAATACTCGGAGAAGTATAGGACCTCGACTGGGGGTCGACCAAGCCAGCGTCGACCCCCGAAGGTCGGCCAAATGGAGGCCTCGACCCCCAAGGGGTCGGCCAAGTCAATGCCGACCCCTCGGAGGTCGGCCAAATAGAGGTCTTGACCCTGGGAGGTTTGCCAAATGAAGGTCTTGACCCCTAGGGGGTCGACCAAATGGAGGCCACCACCCCCAAGGCGTCGGCCAAGCCAACACCGACCCCTAGGGGTCAGCCAAATAGAGGCCTCGGCCCCTAAGGGGTCGGCCAACTCCATGCTGACCCCCCCGGAGGTCAGCCAAATGGAGGCCACGACCCCTAGAGGGTCGGCCAAGCAAGTCCGCCCCTCTAGGGGATGGCCAAGGGAGGCCTCGACCCCCTAGGGGTAGACCCTTGTTGTCTCGATCCTCTTGGGTCCTGCAAAAGAAGGCAAACACCCATAGGGAGAAAGCCGTGGAGGTCAAGACTCCACTAGAGTCGACTGAGTACAAGTAACGACTTGATCGCTGGTAACGACCAGGAGTTATGCCAAGTAGGCCAGCCCGAGTGGGATGGTCGTGGAGGTCAGGACTCCCCTACAGTCGACCGAGTCCAAGTAACGCATGGAGACGCTGCACCCGGTGGCGTCCCTAGTTACAATGAGTAGGCCAACCCGAGTGGGTTGGTCGTGGAGGTTAGGACTCTCTGGTGGACGAGTCGACCGAGTCCAAGTAACGTTTAGGAACGCTGCACACGCGTCCTAGGGTTACAACGAGCAGGCCAGCTCGAGTGGATTGGTTATGGAGGTTAGGACTCTCCCCCATGAGTCGATCGAGTCCAAGTAACACATGAAGACGCTGCACCCCGTGGCGTCCCCAGTTACAAAAAGTAGGACAACTCGAGTGGGTTCGCCGTGGAGGTGAGGACCCGTAAGGGTTGACCGAGTTCAAATCCGACCTCTGAGGAGGACGGTCGAGTAAGCCAAGTGATAAAGTTCCCTACTCCTATGGGGGTGGGGTAAGTCAGAGGAAAATAGCTATCCTCGAGGGAATGCTACCACACAGCCCTACGGGGCATGGTAAAGGGTCCTTGAAGTAAAAGGCTGTTGAAAGATGACCGGTTCCAGGTGGGGCTGCCTAAGGAACAACACCCGTGGAGGTACAAATCCAACAAGTACCTAGGTTATAAATCACCAAGGCCGATGCTTTGACAAAGTCAAAGGCCACCTACGATACAAAGGCGGACAAGATCGTGCCAGTAGTGATCCTAGGAAAGCCTAGCGTCACTACCAAGCCGTTGCATGAATTTAGCAAGACAACCCTTATTGCGCCAGCAACGTGGATGACCCCCTTCCTTGGATACTTAGGGGAGGGGAAGTTGCCATACAACAAAAAGGACACCCGACGATTTAAGTTTAACACTTCCAGAAAGTGCACGAAGGCATTTGTGGATATCATGAAAGGGCAGGGTCCTTGGCCAAAACGTTAGTCAGGCAAGGCTACTTTTAGCGGACCACGATTGAAGACTCCAAGACGTATACTCGGACATGCGATAAGTGCCATAAGTTTGCTGCCATCCTGAGGCAACCGCCCGAGGTCCTAACTAGCAAGTGTTGTAGGCGTACCGCACTACACCCAGGCGAAACCTCCTACTCGCTAGCCTTTGGGGCGGGAGTAGTGATTCCGGTCGAGGTAGGACTTTCACCCCTGCGCGTATAGTCTTTTGACCCAACTCAAAATGACCAGCAGCTGTGGATGAGTCTAAATCTCCTGGAAGAGAAAAAGGATGCAACCCAGAAAAGGGTGGCGCTGTACAAAGGCCGCATTGCCAAGTACTACAACTTCCGAGTCAAGGCAAAGGGCTTCCAAGGTGGCAACTTAGTGCTGATGAGGGTGATGTCAGACACCAAAGAACTCAACAGTGAAGTCTTGAGGCCAAATTGGGAAGGACCATATCAGGTCGCCAAAGTGGCACGCCCTGGCACCTACTACCTTGAGGGCATGGACAGGAATAAGATCCTCCATCCTTTGAGTGCAGAATACTTGAAAAAGTACGTTCAATAAAATGCAGATCAATTTGTTAATGAATAAAGTGTTATTTTCTCATTCTTTCAAAAAGTTGTCTTAATTTATGTATATTGATTTTGTTGTCATAAACCTAAATTGGGGGTAAGCAAGATTGAGAGAAAAAGTCAAGAGCTTTTATTCGAACAAAGTTCAAAATTTCTCGGGTTACAAACCAGAAGAAAGACAAAGACTGCAAAGTAAAATGCTTCAAGTAAAAGGAAGGCAACGAAAAAGTCATCAAGGCCCCCCGGAGCTGCGCCTACTAGAGGTTGGTCGGTTGAGCCCGGCTGGGGCAGGAGTTGTCCTAGCTGGAAGGGCCCGATTTCTTTTAAGCATGCCTTAGAAGAGGCGAGATTCGTAGCAAGTGGTGTGGGATGGATCACTTGAAATTCTAGATTCGAAGGCTGGCAAGGAAAGGTCGCTGACTTTTTCCGCCATGCTGGAACGAAGAGAAAAGGGGAAGAAGGTTGCCATAGCTAACTCCCTCTTGAATTCGGTCCAGTGCCCCGCCGATGGCAACCTCACAGGCGTTGTTCTCCAAAATTACTAGGGGAGAAGAGCTCTTCACGAGTTTAGCCAAGTAAGAGGCATTCTTCAGCTTCCCTTCAGCAGACCCAATATTTTGCGAAAGCGAGCAATGGTAGACATGTCCTTTTGGCATGTGCAGACAGCAAGACTTTGGACCGCTTCAGTGAAGTTCGAAAGTCGACTAAGGCAGCTTCGACAATTCGTTGAGCTTCCCGAGCCTGTGCAAGCTCCCACTTATGCTTCTTAAAGCTGGACAAAGAAGAGCGGGTGCGATGCAAGTTCTCAGAAAGGTGACGGGAAGCCGAGGCAAAGTACATGAAGACCTGCAAGTACAAAGGTAACAAGTTAGCATTCATACTTAAATAAATGTGTGGCTATAAAGAAGAGGAGTACATCAAAAAGCGACAAAGTCATCTAGTGCTACATTTGCTGGAACTAGGCCTACTGAGTCTGGCTTGGACAGATTCGGTCCTAGCTGGAAGAGCCTGAACCAGGATGACATTCTCAGGCACTCCTTGGAAGGTGCGGAAATCGTGAACAACCTGCACTGGATCACTAAGAAGTCTAGACTCGAAGGCTGAAAAAAAAGGGTCAACGACCTTTGCTGCGTGGTGGTGCAAAAAGACTTGGAGATAGACAAGAGGGTACCGTAGGTAGCCCGTTCTCTAACTCGGTCTAGCGCCCAACCGGTAGTAGCCACTTCAAAGTCGTTCTCTAAAGTTATAAGAGCAAAAGAGCCTTTCAACTAAATTGAGTAAGTGTGAGGCATCATACAGCTTCACTTTAGAAGAAGTCAAACTCCGGACAAAGCAGAATGAGGGTAGATGAGTTGTTTTTGTAAGTTCAAGCGACAAAACATTGGACGGCGTTAGCAGAAGTCCGAAAGTTAGCCAAGGTGACCTCAGCGACACCCTGAGCCTCACGAGTTTGAGTCTAAGCCCCAGTTGAAATGATCGATGCTAGAAGACCAAGAGGAGCGCGTATGGTGCGCAAGTTCTCTCGAAGGTACCAAGAAGTGGAAGCAAGGCGCAGAAAGGCATGCCATCCAAAAGCTACAATGAAGCGGGTAGTCCTTCAAAGTAAGATCCAACATACCAGTGGTGGACGTCGTAAAAGTAGGGGAAGGAGATCCTGACCACTAAAGGAGCCTGCAAGTTGTGGACTCTAAAAAATACTGTCCAAGTGTCGGAAGCCACCCACAACTACCAAAACCTTATACCAAGTCCTCTTTTGAAAAGAGGAGGCTAAAGTGGTAAGACTTAGTTTCGTAATTAGACGAAGGGTCCATAAGACCCAAAGTAAAGGATTATCTGCGAATAACAAAGTTAGGAAAAAAAAAAAGGTGAGTCTCTGCCAAGGGAGCCTAAGGAACCTTCAAGTTCGAAAAGGTGCTTGAAAATTGGCAAGTCCCTACAAATGGAGCCTAAGTAGCCTAAAAGTTCGAAAGAGTGCTCTAATGGGCAAATGAGCCTACTTGGCCAAATTTCTAAAAAAGAATGCCTAAAAAGGTGACACACTAAAAAGAGAACCTTCTTAACAACGAACTACTCTTCAAATTCCGACAACAAAGTAAGTCTGAAAATGAAGAGTGGGGTAATGTTGTAGGCTAAGATATCCCGAAAGACTCAGAAGATGTTGGGACCCACCCGAAGGACAAACAAGCTAACACCGACCCCCCCGGGGTCGGCCAAGCAAGTCCGACACCTTTGGGGGTCAGCCAAGGAAGGCCTAGACCCTCCGGGGTCGCCCTTTTAGCCTCACCCTTCTTGCATCCAACAACGAGTAGGTCAGTCCGAGTGGGCTGACCATGGAAGTTAGGACTCCCCCAAAGTCGACCAAGCCCAAGTAACGTAGCGTCCCCGGTTACAATGAGTAGGTCAACCAAAGTGGGTTGGTCGTGGAGGTTAGGACTCTACTATTGACGAGTTGACTGAGTCCAAGTAACGTGTGGAGGCGTCGCACTCGTGGCGTCCCCCGTTACAACGAGTAGGTCAGCCCGAGTAGGTTGGTCGTGGAGGTCAGGACTCTCCCCCAGGAGTCGACTGAGTCCAAGTAGCGCAGGCTAACGCTGCACCCCGTGGCGTCCCCGGTTACAATGAGTAGGTCAATTCGAGTGGGTTGGTCGTAGAGGTGAGGAGCAGTAAGGGTTGACCGAGTCCAAAGCCGTTCTCTAGGAAGGACGCTCGAGTAGGCTAACCCAGGTGGGTTAGTCGTGGAGGTTATGACTTTCCTGTGGATAAGTCGACCAAGTCCAAAGTAGCTCCAGAGTCAACGAAAAAGCTGTACCCCTAAGGGGTCGGCTATGGAGGTGAGGACTTGCCAAGGTTGACCGAGTCCAAGTAACTCCAGAGTCAAGGACGTCACACCCCCAGAGGGTAACGGCCAGGAGTTACGCCAGTATTAATACTCGGCTTGATGACAGACGTTTCTAAACAGCCGGCCATTAAGTTACCCATTAGTCAGCTGCAGCGGTTATGAAACTGATTGCTATAAGAGTCATGTCAATCTTCATTCAGACGGATCCTAAGCGATGTACCCTTAAGCCATCTAAAGTCCACTAAATTATTCTGTCAATTCTCTTACTGACTTTGGCATCGAAGGCCCTGTGGCTCACATCACACCGGTGTGTCCTAATTTCGCTTTTTTCCAGGCCTTTTCGTCCTCAACTAAACAAATCATTACTGTGGATATCTGTTGGTCATTTTTCGGCATCAACACCCTTTATTGTGCAGAAACAGTCCATCTCTCTTATTCTTATCAACAACAATCCAGGTAGATTTTAGAACTTAAAGAAAAGGAGTAGATTTGAAACTAATCGAAGGGAACAGGTGTTTTTTTTCTCCTAACCTTCCATGGACGTTGGGTCAGCTCATTATTTTTTATTAAATTTTATTAGGATATTATTAGCAAATGACTTCTTTTAAGAAAAAAAATGTACATGATAATTAATTTTTGAAAAAAAAAAATTGGTGTCCATTTTCAAATTGAGGAGAGATGAAAAATTATTGTTCCGAAAACACTTTTTTTCTAAATCATCGAATTTCAATTTACAAAAAATAAAATAAATCAAAGATATTTCGGTGTTAAAAAAAATTCAAAGATATTTCTATCACATCCCCTAAAAAGATGGAGATCATATCTGTTACATAATTACTCCTAATCTTTTTTTTTTAAGTATAAAATCGAGTTGTTTTCTTGCATCTCTAAATCCATATTCTTTTTCTTTCAAAAAAAAAAAAAAAGTCCATCTTCTTCCCGGCCGTCTTCTCCATCGGTCTTTTTTAAGAAAATCATTCGCATATGATCTGGGACCAACACTTATGGTCGCATCTTCTTCATTGATCTATTTTTTACAAAATAAAAAAATTGCACACGATCTACTGCTCTCCAAGCTTTCACCATTGTGAAGTCAGTGGCAGTGAATGAATCTGGAATTTGGAATTAGTTCATTCGTTGTTGTAGGTAAAGGGATGCACGCAAATTAAGGAAATTAGAAAGCAATAAAGGGTAAAGATAATGTAATCGAGGTTGACCAGAAATTCGTATGCATTCAATTGAAAAGTTTACTTCCTAGCTTATATAAAAAAAAACTCAAACCAGGTATTTCTTTTTCATATTTTTTCGTTCAATATCATACATACCTGGATGCCTATATTTTAGATGTATAAACAAGATGTGTATAATGTATGTATCCACAACAACAAACATGTTCATTTTTCTATATTACGTAGGGATCTCCTACCACAAACGAAGTTGATAATGACCGTTTCAAGTTATCTCAAAAAGATTGGGAGCATCTATACGATGGTGTATGATATGTTGAATAGGGAGGGACAGATGTATGTTTATCGAATGAAGAAGACAAAATTTGAAGTTAACTGCCCATTACCTCATCTTCAATAAATTGAGATTGAAGACCATCACTACCCCCAAGGCAAGACTATAATACTAAAGCAAGATTATGAATGTATAGTGTACAACGATTGTTGTGGCTTGGCTAAAATCTTTTAGATACGTTCATCCATTGTAACGCTCGTCAGATTATGCAAAACTTATACTTGTTTGTTGGCCATAGGGAATAATCTCATTTAGATGAAGCGACACTTATCACTATCAACTTCAATTACAAGTATTTGATGATTCAAGGATGAGACTTAGAAAGATAAAACCATACCCTTAACTAAAGAGAAAGAAGTACAATGGACGCGCAACCGTTTGGTATACGAGTAGTACAACGAGTTTTACATTCTGACCATAGTCGTACTCTTATACATAGATATGTATCCCGATGTATATGGTACATACAATAATGTCCAAAAAAATATAAGACTCCTTGGAGGTCACTTCAACAATATGTACAGTGATGTACAAGGACATATCAGTTCGATTCGGTATTTGTTGGATTCATTTTTTTTTTCAAATTATAGAACAATATCCAATCTTTTTCTTATTGATTTTTTAAAAATTTTGAATTAAAAACCAACTACGTGGCAAAGATTTGGGTGGATTTGCAAGGTTATGTACAACGATTGAAAATGGATATATCGTACTATCCAATTTAATCAATTGCAATAGTCTCAACTATATGTACAACAGATGGACCTCAGAACAGAGCAACTAGGAAGTTTATGTCATTGTAAGTATATGACTGTAGTTCATAAATCATTGGATCATCCTCTTCTTCTTCTTTTTTTTAATATTTTTTCCACATTTCAAAACTTCATTTTTTTTGAATTATTATAATTAAAAGTCAAATAGGCGGTTAATATTTTAATGGATTATGTTATAGGCAATATATATCCTAGAATACTCGGACAAGGTTTTGACCCTCCGTGGGACGACCAAACTACCCCAACCCCTCCAAGGAATCGGTCAAAGAAGACCTTCAACCCTAGGAATTGGCCCTTGCACCCGTGGTCTCACTACAAGAAATTCGCTTAAAGGTGACGAGGGCAAAGGGGACGAAAAGAAAATCTGTCGTCGTTGACAGAAAAAACAAGTGTCGTAGTTGCCTCCATCAAAAGGCAACATAACACGCCTTTGTTGCCTTAACTCATGGCAAAGGCGACAGAAAAGCTCATTCCGTGGCATTTGATGTAATTCAATTGTTTTGAAATGAGCAAAGGAAAAGGTGCAAGATTTTCCGTCGCCAAAGCCCAATCATTTTTCCCTAAAACCAATTTTTGGCAGAAAAATGATTGGATTTCGGCGACGTCACCGCTTCTCCGTCGTCGAAGTCTTAACGTTATTATTTTTTAATGAGCAAAGGCGACAGAGGTTAATTCTGTCGCCTTTGCACCCGATTACAGAATGTAGAGTTCACAATTTCTTCTCCATTTTCTCCCAGAACCTCTAAAAAAACTCCTCCTCTTCGTCACATCTTTCACCGGAATCCGCCACCCTTCTTCCAAAAGGTAAGATTACGTGTTTATTTGTTGAAAGTTTTGTTATATTCGTTTAAAGTTTCGTTAAATTTCTTTAAACTTTCGTTAAATTCGTTTAAACTTTCATTAAATTCGTTTAAACTTTCGTTAAATTCGTTTGAAATTACATGTTATGTGTTTAGTAAGTTTAGATTCTGAATGAAATTAGTTTCATTACTTAGAAATTAGGTTTGGTTTATAGTTTTTGGATTTTAGGCTTTAGGTTTCCCTTTTAGTTTTGATTTTAGAATTAGTTTTGGTTTTTAGAATTAGGTATAGTTTTTAGGTTTTTGTTTGAATTGGATTTTAGGATTAGATTTTCGTTTATAGTTTTTAGAATTATGGTTTACATTTTGTTTTAGTTTAGTTGTTAGAATTAGGTTTATAGTATATTAAATTTAGTTTTTGTTAAGGAATTGATGTTTATGATTAGATTTTCGTTTATAGTTTATAGAATTAGGCTTTAGGTTTTGTTTTAGTTTAGTTGTTAGAATTAGGTTTTAGATTTTCTTTTAGTTTAGTTGTTAGAATTATGTTTTTGTTTATTGTTTTTTGAAATAGGTTTTAGGTTTTGTTTAAAGTTTAGTTTCTTGAATTAGGTTTTTTTTTTGTTTATCGTTTTTAGAACTAGGCTTTAGGTTATGTTTTAAGTTTGAATTTAGTTGACGGTTTATGGATTAATTAGGAATTATGTATTACTTATAAATTTTTGACAATTTTCCATGGTGGAAGCTTAAGACGCATTGAAGAAGCTAATGGTTACATAGCGAGAGCGAGCTGTTACCAAGAACATCGAGAGAAGAAGAAGAATGTGCAATGGGGTCGAAGCTCTCAGGGATGCAAAAGCAAGCTCTAGGTTTATACAAAGCATTTTTTCAAGCAGCTCGTTCCAAATCCGTCGAAGATCGACGCCAGATTGAATCCATTGACTTCGCCGAGTTCCACCGCAACGCCAAGCAAATCGATCGCAAGAATTTCATCTACATCGAGTACCTTCTTCGTCGAGGTAACAAAAAATTGGATCAACTTAAAAGCCCTACAACTATTCGATTGTCATTGCTCGATATCAATTCGTCTCCATCCAAACATTCAGAGCCTTGATTTTTTTTTTTTTGGTACATTGCTTTGATTTTGATGAATCCTAGAAAATAAATTGCAATGAATTTGCTTTCTTTTCTTTTCGATTTCATATTCGGTATTTTGCTGGTAATATGCTAAGTGATGAATGACTTCTCTGTTTAGCTCGATTCTGAAATTTTTCCGTCATCGATCAAATGCAGAATGAGCTGTAGCAGAATATTTGGAATGTTGGGAAATGGGGATAATTGGTTTTCTCCTTTTGTAAGGTTAGGTATGAATTTCGTGCCTTTCGAAATAAAAAAAAGGTATGAATTTAGTGTTAGGAAAAAAAAATGATGACTTTGATCTTATGAACTCAATTAAGCTAATGTATCTAAACACCGCTTTAACATGCTAAACAAAATATTATAAGTAATAATATATGATAAAAAGGAAAATTTTAAACCTAATTCAAGCATGAAGGAATATGAGTACTACGTATTTCGTTTGGCCAGTGACAACTGTACCGTACAATCTTCTACTATGGAAATGCATGAAGAAAACAAATATCATCATGTCTTTGCTCATTCCTAGTCCGAAATCTCCTAGGAAAATGACTTGCTTTTTCCATTAAACCGTTCATCTGTATTATGTGTCGTGGCTATCCTACAGCAAAGATAGCCACAACTTGAAATGAATTTAATTGCTTTTGACAAGTTTTATTTTCGAGGAAGGACCCGTTCGACGTCTAGGGATAGGTCTTCCTCTTTAGGTTAGGGTCGTTAGTTATTTATTTTCCTTTATGTTAATTAACATTTTCTTATTATGTAATGAACTCTACTATTTCATTTTGGTTATTAATGTTTTAGAATTTGTTTTCATAATTTCATTGTTTACATGATTCAAAAATTTCAAATTAAAGTCATAAGCAATAAACATTCAGCAATTAAAACTCATTTATAAATATTCAGCAAAAAAAAAAAAAGAGAGCAAAGGCCACATAAAACTATTCTGTTGTCGTTGCCCACCAAATGCGACGCATACCTTGTTTCGTCGCATTTTCCTTCAGAAGAATCCTCTATCGCTGGTGGTAGGCAAAGGCGTTGGATGAGTCTCTGTCGCCTTTGCCCTGAAGAGCAAATCTTAAGAAGAATTCTCTCTGTCGCCGAAAGCAAAGGCGACGGAATTTGACCCCTATGAAGATAGAAATCTCCGACGCCAAAGGAGTCATTCCTTGTAGTGTCCCTAAGGGTCAGCCAAACTACACTGCCCCTTTGAGGGTTGGCCAAAAAAGGCCTTGACCCCTCGGGGGTCGGCCAAACTACCCCGACCCCTTCTAGGGGTCAGTCAAGGAAGACCTTAACCATTATGCGGTCGGCCCTTGCGGCTTTCATCCCGGGATTCAGTCAAACTACCCCGACTTCTCCTAAGGGTCGGCCAAAAAAGATGTTGATCCCCCGGGGGTCAGACCTTACGACCATCACCCCTTTGGGGTCGGCCAAACTACCCAGACCTCTCACAAGGGTCGGTCAATG
Source organism: Cyclanthera cordifolia (assembly GCA_037832605.1). Taxonomy (NCBI): domain Eukaryota; kingdom Viridiplantae; phylum Streptophyta; class Magnoliopsida; order Cucurbitales; family Cucurbitaceae; genus Cyclanthera; species Cyclanthera cordifolia. The sequence continues at coordinate 12,317 of JBBMEG010067986.1, forward strand.
AAGACCTTGACCCCTCGGGGTCAACCCTTGCGGCTTTGACCCCACATGGTTTGACTAAACTACCCTTTGGGAGTCAAAGTGAGGATTGGATCCACCAATAGCCACTACGAGTTGTACCGAAGGTAAACATCCCTCTTAGGGGGAAAAGCCATGGAAGTAAGGATTGATCGAGTCCAAAGCCGATACTTGAGAGGACGATCGAAGGTGAGCAATCCCTACGGGGAGGCGGAAGCCATGGAGGTTAGGGCTTCTCTAAGAGCTGACCGAGTCCAAGTAACATTTTAGGTTATTGCAACCTTAAGAGGTAACGTCGTGGAGTTACACCGAGAAGACCCACACCCTTGAGAGGTAGGCCTTGAAGGTGAGGACCTGTAAAAGTTGGCGAGTCCATGTAATCTTCGAGACAAGACCATTACACTTTTAAAGTGTAACGGTCAAGGGTTACACCAATATTCATTCCCAACTTAATGGATGACGTTACAAATGACTAACCATTAAGTGACTTGTAGCGGATACGAGTTCGATTGTTATAAAATGTCAAGTCATCCTCTATTTGAATCCAAGTCGAACTACGCTAACTGTAGGATCGAAAGGCAACACTAGAGGGGGGTGAATAGTGTTTGCTAACTTTTTCGTTCTTTAAAAAATGATTTTATGATCTAAAATTTATTAACTAAAAACACTCAATAAAGCAAATATGAGATGCAATAATGAAGTAGCTGTATATAAAAGTTAAGAGAAAGAGAGACACCAAAGTTTTTAAAGTAGTTCGGAAAATCCCTACTCCACCCCAAGACTCCTTCTTGGGAATTCTATTGGTGATCCTCTTACGGGTGAGAACCAAACCTCCATGACCCTCTTTTTCCTAGGCTAAAGAGAAACCTAAATCATTTTCACAGGTTCAGGATTAAATCACTACTACTCTCTTTTTATTAGGCGAAAAAGAAACTCAAATCCTTTTACTGGTTCAGGATTAAACCAACTTAGTTTTCTCAAAACCAAGGTGTGCCCACATAGCTTAATACAAATCCCAAAATAAATATTGAAAACAAACTTTATAAAATACCTCTTAAAGGCAAGATACACAAGTTTAACGTTGACAGCTTCTTCACAAATTTGTAATACGCCGATTTAAGAATATGTGAAGTAATCAAAGTTTTATGATGAAGATAAATTCATGATAAGCTCCAAGGTTGCTTGGTTTTACAAAGCTAGAGGTCCTTCTAGGATCCTTGTAAAATCTCACAAATATGAA
>JBBMEG010067997.1:0-13570 GCA_037832605.1 Cyclanthera cordifolia
TTTTTGCAGGCCCTTTCGTTCTCAGCTAAATAAATCTTACTGTGGATAATCCGTTGACCATTTTTCGGCATCAACAAAAATAAAAATTAAGAAGGAGAAATAATATTCATCCCACAAATACCTTCATTTTAGATTTTTCAATTATTAAAGGAAAAAATGTTAGAAGTTAGTCAACCCTTGATTCAAGGAATAAATAATCAACAACTATTTATATATATACACATTATGATTTTTAGGGTTCTGTTAAAGTACCTTCTATAGCGGACACATTTTATATTCTAAGCATTATGGATGAATTTTTTTAAAAAAGTTTGGATGTTTTTCATGAAGTAGAAAAGTGATGTGTTTTCTATGCTTAAATATTGAAACACCATGATTGAGAAACAGGAGTTAGGTAAAATATCTTCACAGAGTTAATAGTTTACCCCCAATTTGACTAAATTTTTTTTGTTATGGTCAACTTATTTTTATTTTTATTTTTTTTGCAAGTCACGATGAATTGTAAGACACTTAGCAGTTTGTCGCTCTCCATAAAAAAATGGACCAGATTTTGATTACTAAGGTGTGTAGCATGTTGTCAAACGCACGCTTACCCAAGTCCTTCTGAACTGAAGCTACGATTTTAACATGTCTTATTGTCAGTCGCTCTCTTCAATTTCTCTCTAGAAAAAGACACCATAAGAATTGCGGTCTGGTCATATTGTCACTTATTTTGGTTTACAAATATTTAGTAGTGTTGTTTATGCTAATGTAAATAATGGTAATTAAACTTGAATCAAGATCATAGATATGTTTTTTTATTGGTTGAAAGTCTGGTGTTGAGGGATATAAGTTTTGTCGTCCCAAGATTAAAATGGTAATTTTTAGTTGAGATGTGATATTTGATGAATCAACTATGTTTAGTGGACAATCATCTAAAATATGATCTTCAGATAAAATTCAGTAAAGTTCGCATGTGCCGGTCGAGTTTGGGTTAAAGTCATTTTTTAGACCCTATCAAGATGATGTTCCTATTTCTAATACTTCTACATCATGTGCTTCTTCTAAGTTACCTTAAGGTGGTGATACTGATAACTTCAGAAGCACCAAAGTAATCTACTATTGCTAAAGGTAAGTCTAGAAGAGATATTAGCTTATGCTTTAAATGTTGTTAATGACATTGAATTAGTATAGTGAAAAGGAAAATGCAAACAGAAATCTATTAGCTTATGCTTTAAATGTTGTTAATGACATTGAATTAGTATAGTGAAAAGGAAAATGCAAGGAAAAATGATCCTTCCTTAGTTTCTTTGTTCAATTTTTCATAATCGATGTACACCTTCCAACCTATTTACCGTCCTAGTGGGAATCAACTCATTTTCTTTGTTTCTTACTACAGTCATCCTACCCTTCTTAGGAACACATTGAACTGGGCTGGCTCCATTGTTTTCTGAGATATGATAGATTACTTCTACATCTAACCATTTAATAGTTTCTTTCTTTACAACCCCCTTTATAGTTGGATTCAGTTTGCATCGTTGTACCACTAACTTGAAAATTGCCTTCGTCTAAATTGATCTTAAGAATGTAATAGGCAAGACTGATCGTCTTGATATCATCTAACATCCATTCAATTTCCTTTTTATATTGCTTGAGGAGGTTAACCAATAAAAATTCATTTTCTAGAACCAACATTGTTGATACGAAGATAGGCAATGTCTCTTGGTCTCCCAATTATGCATATTTTAAATGCTCCGGCAACGTCTCAATTTTCGCACTAGCAGGTCTCAACTAATGATTTCATCGATGGAACTATTCTATCTCCACTATTCAATGAGATAAACTTCTTCATTTATGTCAAAATATCGCAACTTCTAATTAATGTCATCCAACGTTCTTAATTTAGATTCAACACACTCATTTTTCTTTTACTATGGTGTTTTATCATTTCGATTTCAACAACTTAGTAATCGATTCTTCTAACACCCTAAAAAATGAACATTCATAAATTTTAGTCAGGTATTTTATCGAATCATAGATATTAACTTTAACTTGTTGGCATTCATTTTAACGTTATTGTCCCTTCATAGACATCTACTAAAATTCTTCTCGTTTTAAAAAATGGCATCCCACAAACTATTAGAATAACTTTGTAAGCTTCATAGTCCATGATTATTAAATCCGCAAGAAAAATGAATTTGTCCAATTAAACTGATTTGTCTTCACTTTTACTTACAAGATGTGTGTTCGATCTATCACCTATGTCCTACAGACAAATGATTGGATATAGTTCTTCTTAAATGTTGAACTCCAATTAAGATTTGAATCGTAAACACTCTATAATCCTTCTCATTCTCTCAAATCTTTTTTCACTTTATTATGCATTCTTTTATTTATTATTATTTTTTTTTGGAAGTGCATCTTTGAGAAATTTCAGGTTAGTTGACATTTTTTAGATCATGCTTTAAAAGAATATTAATGCGAATCTCTTTTAGGTTGTCTAAAAAATTTCTCAAAATGGACTTCTTCCTTCCTCTTTTTCTTAAGTGTTTATCAAAATGGTGGTAGTGGTTATTTGAACACTGACAAGCTGACTCTTTGCTTCATTGCTTTAGCTTGGTTTTTACTACTTATTACCCCTTTCCTAATAAAATTTTTACTCAATTCTAAATCATGTTTTTTTTCTTAATCTTGCTCTTTTTTGAAGTTCTATTGACTCTGCCCCTTTAACTTCATCTACCTTCTATTCAGCAATTACTTTAACATGTTTTTTTTTTGTCCTTTCTCCATTCTCATAGAGTTTCCACTAACTAGTTTGATATTTTGAACTTGCTTTTTCCCTTTTCTTTTTGATAGTTCAATATATGATTAAAGCTTTCCCAATGGCTTCTACTTTAGCTCATAGCCAATTGACCCATCTAGATTTCAAAATTTCGCACTAGTATATGTTGATTTTAGATTGTTGCATCATTCTCCATCATATATTTCTTGAACTTTCGCACGGATTCTTCAAAATACATGTTGTGGAATATTTCCATTCTAATGTTGCACATTTATATGCATATTATATCGTTGGTTGTTATTAGGATTTGCCAATCTTTGGCTGTGCAATTTATGCCAATAAAATTAAATCAAATTTTATGAAAGTTGTTAGTTTTATCCATAGCACATTTATTTTCACAGACTGGAACCCCACATGCTGACCACTTTTTCGGTCACGCGCCATTGTCGTTCACTAGAAAAAATTTCTGGTAGCCGATTATGGGTAATTTTAACGTTGTGAGTTCAATTTTAATGGTTTTAGGTGCTAATTTTGACTCCTTGATGCTTTTTTTTTTCCAGTGTTTATTGGAAAAACCTCAAAGAGCTATAGTTTGGATCCTTAAGCCAACTTTAGAGAATTCCGGTCATGGTAAGGGACTTGTTACCCTAGTTTAAGATCAAGTTGGTATTTATAAGCATGTTTACGAGTTAATTAACTTTTTACATCCTTGATTCTTGATGATTTGTTTGCATGATGTATATTTCACTTGATTGATGCTCATGACTGACTCGTATGCTATGAGTTGTGTTGCAAATGTTAGGTAAACCTGATTAGTGTTACACATGTTATCTAAAATGCAAGCATATCATGATGCTTGTGTGTAAGTTATTGTGTGAGGTCCTACTTTTATTATAATATTAAAAGCCTTTGTATGTAATCCATTTATATGTGATACCTAGGCATTCATATCTGCTCACTATAAGACGACCTAGATGGTAATCACTCTCATATAATACCTTGTCACACTACTTAATGCATTGTAAGGACTCTAGTTTTTTAAAAGATAAATCAGAAGCCTTACTTAACTCCAATGCATGAAAATCAGTTAAAAACCAATTTTACAAAAATCAATGTTTATTCATAAAAAACAATTACTTAGTGGAATCCCAAAATATTTAAATACTGAGTAAATAATAATTATCAAAACTCAAAATTTAAATCATGCTAGGACTTTTCCTAATTTCTAGTGCAACGATCCCAATAGTCAATGTTGCAGCCCGGTCAACATCCTTGTCCAAGTACTTGGGAGAAATCCACCATGGAAATGATGAGTTGCAACACTCAGTAAGGTTCACCAACTCGAGGTACAACATGTATACACTCAAATGAGCACATCATGTAATACCATACAAGTCGAAAATAATAACAAAAAATCTATGCCAAAGATCTATTAGCTCACAATATAAATCTCAAATACTCTTCATGGAGTCCTTAGACTCTGGGAAATTTTGATAACCAATGCTAGTGTAAGAGCATATCAGCAAGCCGAAGCAATTTGGTTACCTGCAGACCTCGAACGCTCGCACAAAGTGGTAGTACAAATACCCTTCGCAGTGGGATATCGCCCACACCCTCACTTCTAGACACGACACATGAAAAAAGTCAAGCGAATTTTAGGTAGGTATGACTAAACGGGTGGCCACCCGATCCCTGACACTGTCGGGATAAGGAATATCGTCCCCTCCCCCAACAGTTGACAAATCCTCTAACTGAGTTAATAGCTTAGACACGTCGGACCTAACCATAGCTCATGCTCTCTAAGGAAATTTTGTCCCATTTGGGACAACTTAAAACTTGGGTTCCCTTTGAAACATTAAAATAATTGATCCCCATATAAACATTTATATCTCAAAGAACCAATATGGCTAGTTCTTTTTGAAACATTCCGACCCTGAGAAATCAACAAGATATATGTGGCTAATTCGCTTTGAAACATCCCAAACCAACATATATCACAAAACATATAGTAAGATTTTGCTAGTTCACTTAAGAACATCCCGACCTAAAAAAGGCATCAATAACATATCTCATAAAGACATGAAAAAAAAAATCATCACAAAGTATCAAACAAGCTCAATCAACAAGCATACATGTAATTAAACCACAGACCACGAGAAGAGGTAACAGTTTTTTACTTGGCCAATTTCACAAGTGAACTCTTAGCTCTAAATCCATTAGACTGCAAAGACCGGTACTCAAATGTAGTCCTAACGAATAAATGAGTTAGAACTAGCACCTAAGACCATTAAAAATGAACTTAAGACGCCAAAACTGATAAAAGGGGCCAAACTTCAAAAATTTATTTTTTGGTCTCGGGGCTCGGTCGACTCGATAATTGGTCAAATTTGGTCAAACATAGAATTAAAGTTTCAAGATGATCAATTATTTCCAATAAACACATAGATATCATTTCTATACAAAGGATGTCTAAACAAGTAAATGGTCAATGATCAATATTTACAAACGTTGCCAAACATAAGGCTAGATTCAAGTTTATGATTCTAAACAGTAAGATAAATGTCTAGCAACACGAATTTATCCTTGAGGAACAACACCTACAAGAAGCAAAATGGCGAAAAACGCAACTCGAGAACCTTTCTTGATTATGACTACTTCTTATTTTTTTAGGAGGAAGGTTTCTTGTTAAATATTTTACAAATCTTAGCTACTGATTGGTGACAAAAAAAGATCCATAATGAAAAAAAAATCCAAAACACAAATGCTTTAAACAAAGGAATACAAAAGGCGATGTATTTCTTGAATTTGATTCTTTTCTTGAAAATTCAAGAAAATCTTCCTTATCCTATCAAGAATCAAGAAAAATCTAATAATTTACAGCAAGAAGGTTATCTTGATGTTGAACTGGATTAACACTAAACAATGAAACCGCTGCGCCACTTACCCTAATCTAATTCTAAGATGGAGTTTTCATAAGACAAACTCTTGGATAATTACGGTTTGACCCTAAACTTTCTAAAATTATCTATCTGACATTTTTTGGCTAGAATTGCATTTTAGCCTCTATGAGCTAAAATTATTACAACCGTAGGATATAATCAACAAGTAGCACCCAAAATTCAAAGATATCAACTTAATTATATGATTAAACTATCCAAAAATTTCAGGACGTTACATTATAAGACCTAGCAGGTAATACCTTTTCATACCCAGGTACAACATCTACTATTATATATGACTTGACAAGTAATCTCGCTACAACAATATGCAAGCATGTTGGATCTTCATAAGTTATGGAAGGTAATCATGTTACATAGGATACCTTTGCAATTCATCTTGTATAATCGTAAGACTAGGTAGGTTAATACCTCTTAAGGGTTACCTCGGCAACACTATGCATTAAATATTTCTTTCTTTGATGTGCTTTTATCGCTAATGACATATTTCATGCTTATATTGGCCCCGGGATAGGGATCCTAACTGAGTTAATAACTCATTCTTTTTCTTCTGTTGCCTTCCACAGGTATGCACGAGCTTTACGCAGGTGACTGATCTAAAGCTGAGGAGACCATAAGCTTGTTAAGTTTCATTTATTATTACATCACTTCATTTCTGCACTATTTTGGCTTATTGGGACATGTATCTGTTTTGACACTGTTTTTCATGATTTGCGTTGGGTACCCATGTTATCGTATGTTGAATTGATTTAAGGATTTTTAATTGAAAGTTTGAACTATTTAGTATATCTCACCGATTAAGGGTAGTTTTACTTATGCATTTAGGGTAAAGACCTATATAGGACCCTACTTCGGGTAGAGCCTTTATATAGTCAAAAGATCCAAGATTATTGATTCGACTCAATTGCCCAGAAAATCTAATGAGAACTACATGCCTCCTTATGATTAAGGAGGCAAGCCCTTCTTAAGGAAAACGTGACACCAATTGGTGACACAAGTTTTCTTTTTAATGAATTAAAAAAAACAATGACATTATATATCCTTTAAGGAGGGCTTGCCTTCTGAGTCATGACGAGGCAATTATTCCTCAAACCTGATTAGCCTTTGAAGTCTATAAATAGAGCACTCTCCACGGTAAAACAAACTAGACACCTGTATAGACAAATTGGAGAGATCACTAAGTATACTTAAATACTTAGATAATATGAGCTTTTTCAACAAAAGAATTTAGAGTATCTCGAGTTCTACTTTAGAAGCCTCAAGAAGAGTAAGAGAGTCCAAGGTATTTCTAGTTCAAGTAATAGAATTAAGAAGATTCAATGATAAAGGTATCTAGAAGTTGATCGTCTCTTGATCTGACCACAAATTGATAATTGAATCTCATATATTTGAGAACAAGTTTCGAGTCCTAATATGAAAGTTTACAAGAAGATCAACAATTCAAAGGGCGTTCATTTAAGCATATAAAAATGCAAAGTTCAATCGTCAAAGCGAAGTAACAATCTGATGTCGGTTATCTGTGCATATCAACAAGCAAGAGGTTGGTCCAAAGATCAACAAGCTTAGTACTGATCTAATCAAAAGATAAAAAGCCAAGGGGAGATCAGCAAGTGATCTAAAGACCAACCTAACAATCACCAAAGTGAATTATTTGGGAACAAGGTGCAAAGTCATCAAGATAAGTCAACATCAATAAAAAAAGTCCAAATCCTCCACACAAATCAACATCAAGAACAAGCCGCAAAGATCTCGAGACAAGTCTCAACTTTGGGAACAAGCTTCAAATTTTTTTGGACAAAACAACATTGAGAATGAGCTAAAAAACCCCTAAAGATAAATTCACATTACAATAAAAGTGATAAAGCCTACAAGATCAATCACCTTCAAGAAAAAGTTGCAAAATCCTCGAGACATTTATATTCAAAAAAGAAAAATCATATAATGAACTTAGAGATAATACTTTATACTCACACAAATAATATAACACAAGTTCATTAACACAAAAGATCATTTACATTTTGTCTTACTTTCATTTTCTTTTTGTCTAAATTTGGTATCTACACTTGCATATCTAATCACTTCACCACTAAGGATTAATTTTGAAGCATCAAATCATGAGCTTAGATTAAAGAAAAAGCACACGTTGGATTCCTAAACCCAAAGATTGACTAAGTTTCATTGGTGGGTTTAACAAAACCAGTAGAAATAAACAAGAACAAAGAATAAATAAGATTATAGTGCTGGGGCCAGCCAGAGAGAATTGAAAACAGTGCTCTCTTTTATTTTTTTCACAGCACAATGAATAAAAAATTTCAAAGAATCAGAAATTATAACCTTAAAGTTAAACAAGAGGTTTTAAAATAATCAGAAACAAACATCCGTCAGATCGAGATTGGTTATATTGGTCGGCAGGCATAGTCAAGTTGCTGATTCCTTACATCGTTGTTTGAAGCTTCTCTAATCCACGTACTCACCATGCAGGTTTTCATCAACTTCCAACATTATTTTTATTTCAAATATTTTGCTAATATCTTATTTGTCAGTGGATAATTTTTTATTACATCATAAATATTTGTGCATATCTAATATTTTAGTTGAGGATTGAGAAATGAAGTACACACTTCATAGAAACATGGAATGGCTTTGGATGTATATATATATATATGGTTTCTTTTTATGCAATTGAGGAAATGGGAAGATTGTTTTATATTGAAAATTGGAAATTTTCATGATGTATAAGTAAATGCTAACATTTTATTTTAGGAAGAAAATTTGTCTCCTTAGTCCTAAGGATGCAAACTCTACTTAACAATGTGACAATCATTTTAAAAAAAAATGATACTCATATATGTATGTGTGTGTATATATATATATATATATATAAAAAAGCATGCAGGAGCATGCAAAAATTAATACAAAAAAGCTTTCCAAGTTCAGAGCAATACAAGAGATGTCAAGATGTTTAAAGAGCGATGATTTAGTACACCAAGAATCAATGTTGAGGACAATATTTTTCCCAAAGAGAAAGAGAGAATCTTGGCACATATTTACTTTCAAAGATTCTAGAACTTCTTTCTTTCCAAATGTTCAAGCAAATAGCAGCCACAAAGCAAGCTCGAATAATATCAACTTTCGAATTCATAGAATACCAATGGAGCTTGAGATAATGCTTTGAATATGTTGAGTAGCCATATATTGTTGCGAGGGCTAGAAAAGTTGCATTGTTCCACAAAAAAGAAAGAGTATCACAGTGTATGAAGAGATGACAGCTGGTTTCGTTTTCTTTCTTAAATAACAAGCACCAATTTAGATTAAGAGCCATATTGCTTCTTCTCTTTTGCAAAGCGTCGGCTGTGTTAAGACCTGCATTAAACAAAATCCATAAAATAGTTTTATATATTTTTAGGGATTGCAGATACCCAAAAAGTGTCGTGCAATTTGTAAATATTGTTCAGAAAATGTCTCCTCAATAATATAGTTTTAAGAGAGTTGACACAAAAAAATCCATCGGTTTTAGGCTTCCAATATATAAAGTCCTCAGCTGTGATGTGACAATCGTTTGGTGATAATTTTTTTAATAAATATTAAAAAAATTTATGACACGGAATGATACTACATCACTTTAAAGAAAGAGCTTGCCTCTTATGACTAAAGAGGCAAATATACCTCTCTTTTTCTTTTTCTTTTTTTTTTTTTTTTTATTGATACAAGAGTTTTTTTTTTTTTTTTTTGAAGCAATATCATGTGTACCGGTTTAAACTAAACAATACATTTTGATAATTGTGTAGATGTGTTGAGATAACATGATGATTCTTTTCAAAGCTACTTAACTATGAAAAGAAGTTGTCCACTTATGTTATAAAGATTCTTAGATTTCCTCACCTTTTTAAATATAAACCAAATCACTTCAAGATAGTGCTATTTGTATTAAAAGATCAGTATGAAAACAATAATTCATCTATTTTATAAATGATTGAAGTAGAATCATGTGGGACGATATTTCTTTTAACGTTTTCACTTTGCGACAATAGTAGGACTCAATATGTCTCTTCAAGATGATGCATTTTTTATTAGACCGAATACAATTTTGATTTAAATGAGTTATGATGGGAGGATCTATCTCAAAATCAATTGGATAATAATAGCTCACCTTATCTTATAAATATTCAAAGGTTTCCTCCCTTGTTCAATAAAGGACCATAGTGTAATCTTCAACACTTTGAGTTCACTATTCTTGGATATGCTCCCAATTCATTATTTTGGACCTTTAATATTTGTTCAAGTTTATTTGATTTTGATACTTATTAAATAATACATGGTTTTAGGTTCATCATTGAAGCTAATGAGTGGAGTTGGTCTATCTATCTTATAAAGTATTAGAAGGTCTCGTCAACTTTCAAAACGTGAGATCATCAATGTAATCTCTTTGAGATGATCACACCTTTGTGGTTTGTCATTTTTTATTTGAATCTTGACTATCAATCTTGTCAGGTGATGGAAATAAGATCGGCAATAATTGAAGTCTAATTTAATTAAAGTTCATGTTTCAATAATGGAACAAAAACATCAAGATCAATCTAATGGATCTTCCTTTACTCTTGGATAGTAATGAAAAGAGTTAAAAAGCAAATCATGAAACCTCAATCACCATTTATATATTGATCGTTTAATATAACTTATTGTAATCTTTCATTTACATTGTTTAGGTCACATTATGATCATGGTTTTTATTATGGTTATTAGCTTTGAATGTTACAACTTTTGAAATATCTCATAAAAGATCAATAGTTTTATTTTGATGTTATATCATCACTGCTACAATTTGATGCACAAATGACAAATAAAGTAAATCAGTTAATTAAAACATACAAAAAAATGTTAGACTTGGATCAATTTAAAAAGCATAGACAAATAATTGACCGTGTCTTTAGATATTGTAGGACACCTAAAGATGACGGGCATTATACCTGACATCTTAAGTATCTTACATCTAAAAAGTCTGTCAACTATTTTTGGCATTGTATATTATCTTTATCTTCTCCGACATCTAGTGTCCATTAGCTAACAAATCCATCATCTTTTCATCATGCATATATAAAGAGATTTTCTACTCGAAATCGAGAGCATTTTGACTTTGTTCTCGTTGAGTTTTATCACGTGCGTAGTTTCCATTTTTCGTTTGTTCAAGCTTTCATCTACTTGGTGAGTTTCATATTACTCTCTTTTGTTTTGTTTTTTTTTTTTTGTTTTTTGTTCTCAAACTTCCATTTTTTGTGTTTATCGTCCTTTGAAGTTTCATTCTTTGTTTAATTAGGATTTGCGTTCTTGAGGTTTTCGAGTTTCAATTACTATTTTTAGTTAGGTTCCACTTGGTTTGATTTCATATGTTGATTAGATACAATTTCCATTTATTGTTTCTTGTTTGTTGTACCCGCTATATTTCTTGTTTATTGCAAATTTGTTGCATGAGCTCGATTATTTCAAAATTTGAGACATATAACTTTAAGGCTTGAGTAAGGTTGGATTATGTTTAAAATTATACACACTTCTAATTCACCAAGTAAATTTGTTTGGGTTGAATGGTTATGATTAACTAGCAAAGAACATGGCAGTAGAATTTTTTTGTTTAAAAAATGTACTCATTTCTCATTCACCAAATAAAATTTCTCAATTAAATGACCATTTTTTAGCTACTTGCTTATGATATGTTCCATTTTGGTTGTTGTTAACCATTTCTTTGTCTCAAAGACTTGAATTACTCTGGTGCATGAATTACTAAAGCGCGTACATAGTTCAACTTGGTTGCGTGATCTTATAATCAAAACTACTAAAGTTCAAATCCAATTTTGTGTTTGATTCTAAATTTGTAGGTAGTTTGCAGTTGGCTACGGCTATGTCTTGGATGCTTAAGGATCAACTAATGTAACACGAATTTAGTTTAGAAGTTGAAATGTTTTTAGACAATCTATTACGATATTCGAAATGGTCGAATGTTCTTTCTTGTCTATGTTTAAAATGTGTGAATGTCAAGTTCCAAAATGTGAATGCACTAAGAGATCATTTCTTTTTTAATGGTATCTATCAAAGTTATAACTCATGAATTTGGTGTGGGTATCGATCAATATGTGTCAATGTTGTTAGGAATTGTGCCCTAGACGCTTAATAATTTGTAATTTTAAGACCAAACATTTAATTTATGTCATTTAATGAAATTTTTTTTATTAATAAAAAGTAATTATTTTCAATAATTGCTCATTTAAATTATAAACTTCATCTAGCCTTATCGCATCAATTGGATTAATGACGATAAGTTCAATATGGCTATTAAGATGAACACTTGGACAAGTAAATGAGACATACAAGTGGATCTAGTTCTAAGTTAATAATTTAAAACATCTACAATATATGGACTAAGGCTTGACGCCTAAACCTAGTGAAACTGTTGGTACGACCCACTTTGCTATGATTGCAGACAACCTGATCTTAGTTGTTAATGTGAAAACATGCTAGTAGAAGTGCCTATGCAAAATGAGTTTTTGCATAAGATTATATCAGAAATACTATGATCTATCTAGTAATTCCATTACAAACATCGATCAAGTATTTTACTAGGATGATTGTATGCTAGTATAATGATCTTAATCCTGAATGAGTTATGAACTCTTGCTTTATGAAAGCATCCTTTAATGTGCATGGTTGAGACCAATTAAACAATGGTTGGTTAATATGTCTCTCACGTTGGGGATTCTCTATTTTGAGTGGCCGGGAACGCAACGTCACAAGATGAATTTCACTCCTTCCCTATTATTGAGAATATAGAAGAATTGTTCCCTTAAGAATTGATTATATGACTTGAACAAAAGAGTACCTAGCTCGAGAGCATATTGGTTTATGGTTTGAACGATGAACTTGTTCAATAGAGGAATTACTGGCGCTTAAGGAGAAAGATATCGTCAAAAGGGTTGAATGGATTTCTTGTCCTGATTGTAAATTACAAACAAGTCAGTCAAGAATCATATGATAGAAGACTGATTATATTCATGGACATTACTTGTCCTATAGTGTGAAAAAGTTTAGCATAGATCTTTAGTGGAATAATCTTGGTGTTAATGATTAGCAGTAATTGAATCTCGGGTCGTTTGATTTTTAATTTATAGATCTATCAAGCCCGAAGCCAACTCATATTTTCTAGTACACCATTTAAATTATAGTGTTAGTTTGAAGTGTTCAAACTAACTAAATTAATCATGCTAGACATAAATAAAAGAAGCATTAGTTCAAAGAAAAAAAACCCCACATATCTCCTTATCTCTTTCTTGGTGCCCTTTATGTTGTAGAGATAATGAAACTATAAGTCACCTCTTCATTAACTGCCAATTTGCTCAAGCTTTATGGTCCATCATTAAGGAGTCTGCAGCAAACTTAGTTCAAATTAATTTCAATGATGTTAAGGACCTTGTCCCATCTTTATCCAACATAAAGCTTGACACAACTGCTACTATTATGATCTCTAATTTGATAGGTAGTATGTTTTGGTTCATTTGGTTGGAACCAAATGCTCACATCTTCAACAATAATGCTAAATCGCATCTGAGTCTGAGGGAAGATATTCTTATTGTTGCTGGATCCTGGTGCAAAAAATCGAAGCTTTTCAAAAACTACGACTCTTGTACCATATCTCTAAATTGGAAAGCTTTGATTACTCCCTAATAACGACTTTTCTTGTAACTTATTTGTTGATCTTTGATCTTTTGATCATGTGCTTCTTGCAAGCTTAATGAAGTTTCTTTTTCAAAAAAAAAAAAAAAAAAAAAAAAATAAATAAATAAATAAATAAATAAATAAATATATA
>JBBMEG010068018.1:0-13566 GCA_037832605.1 Cyclanthera cordifolia
CACCAAAATATAAACCTAGTCCACCATCTCCAGTTCAAACAACCAATCCTTTCTTCACCACCGCTGAACCAACCGATGCCTCCTCAGCAACAAATGACTCTGATGTTGATGAGGAGATCATTGCTGAATCACCACCCTATACTCATTCTGATTTTTGGCAGATGCCCATATTTTGTAAATACCCAGCTAGCCTTTCTCAACTCCGCAATCCTAAACTCAAAGATTCCAGAGCCTTTGCTAATGTTAATATTCCTGGCTTGGATTATGTGGATGTGCGCCACTTGAATGAAATTATTGGGAGGTTAGATCAGTTGGGGTTCACAGCTATCCGCCATGGGCATCTCTTTGCTGATACTGTAGATGCTGTCAAACTTTTGCAAGCCCTGGTGGATAATAGGGCTCAGCTGATAGAAGAAGCTCATGGTGCTGTGAAAGAGGAGCTCATTATGCTGATTGGGTGTGTTGACAGGATCAACAAAAACCAAGTCAATGTGGTCAATGCACTCAATCGAGCATTTAAAAGGGAACAGGGCAATCTTCACCATGGTCTGAAGAGGGTCAGCATTGCCACTTCCCAACTCACTGCTAAAGTTGGCAAACTTGCTGATCCTCGCTCAGCGGGATCATCTGCCGATCTCAAGCCTACACTTGCTGAGCTTACCAACTCCAACATACTTCTCTCTGCCCAGATCAACCAACTCAACAACACCATCACCTCCCTCAAAATCTCTCAACAAAACCACTTCTCCACCTTCAGTACTGCCCTCTCCAATATTCAACCATCCACTCCAATCCCATCACTAACCGCTGAGGATCGACAACTGCTAACTCAGTCCCTCACCAAACAAAGTGCCATGGAGCAGGAGATGGCAGCAATGAAGATGATGATGGCTGAGATGATGGGCCTCCTCAAGGCTGATAAAATGGAAGCAGCGAAGTTTTCTGCTACTTCCAAGGGGGAGAAAGTCAATAAGGAGGATCAAGATGGTGTTGGTGGGGCTGCTCAATTTGATGGTGTAAAAGATACTGGTAATGATGCTGATGCTGTTGTTGAAATCAGTGAACCAGTGATCAGTCAGAAAGAAGCAAGTGCTGAGGGGGAGCACAGGGCTGATGAAGCTAGGGAACCAGTAAGTGCTGAAACTATCCCAGCACAAGCTGATGATAAACACATGGATGAAACCACTTCACCTAGTGTTGTGGAGATACCCGCTCCAGCTGAGGGGGAGCAGGATAAAGAACCTGCTGCTGAGTCTGTGCCAACAGCCGCTGATATGGAAAAATCCTCTTCTACCCCATCTCTTGCCACTGACAACTTTCAGCGTGCCATTAAAGCTGGTGAATTTCAACGCACGCTGGAATTGTTAAAAGCCAAAAAGGGCAAAGCTGCTGTCTTCAAGCCCTCACAATGTGATCCAACAGATGCCCAACTAATCTGGGAATTAAAAGCCAAAGCTCAGCGTGAGGAAGAGAAACAAAAGGACAGAGAACAAAAAAGAACAACCCTCATGTCTGGCTCCACTAAAGCTTACATTCCTCAGACTAGCGTAACTGCTGAACCTGGGCTCTTCAGCGTGCTCGAAATGGCTGCCACTGGAATCACTCCTGCTGAAATTGCAATACAGGCAGATATCAAACGAAAACAGCGGGAGGAAGCCCTATCGAAGAAATTCATTGAAGAAACAGTGGCAGCTGAGGAAATGCAACATGCTGATGCTGAAGACCAGCTTGTAGCCCAACAGACAAGTGCAGTGGAGGCACTAAAGAAGAAGGAAAAGGAGTATTTTGAAAGAAGATCCCAGATGACTGAGGCCTTTGCTAAGGGAAAACATCTATTTCTTAGCACCAGGGATCTTCGCAAAAGAAAAGAGCCTATCATTGCTGTAAAAGCTTTCAAGACTCAGCGGGGCTCAAACATTCAGCTTGGCAGACAAGGAGTGGATCGAGTGCTGAAGATAGATGATGTAAATGAGAAAAGTCTTGGTCCCTCAGAATGGATAGAGATCTACAGATTGATCAAGGACAAGACAGCTCCCAGTTACAGTCATCTGTTAGAGATCTGCAAGGGGCAACTGAAGAAAGTCCAGCGACTTGAAAGAAAGTATAATATCAATGACTCTCTCTTCAGCGCTCCTCGTGCACCTCCTCCACCTCCAAGACTGCCAGCCAAAAGGCATGTCTCCTTCCTCTACAGCACCTCCTCCATGCCTCCAATTGAAGGAGATGCTGCCCTAAACCTCACGCTGCCAACTGGGGCAAACTTTGTTGATGGCATGTTCGATGAATGGAACCAAGGTGTGTATTTTACGAATGTGCATGGTCATCAACTCTTTTTGAGGGCTGCTGACATCTCCAAGGCTTCTACCAAATTCTTGTGGAATCTCCGCAAAGGATGCATCATGACAGCTAATGATCATAAAATCATCACACTTCTGGATCAAGAGCTGATGAAGCCTGAGAGACAGCGAGACCCTGCCTACATCCAACTCAAGCAAGAATCTGTGTGGGATTAGATAGGCAAATGTATAAATGTAGTTTTGTAAAGTTATCTATGTGATGTATAAAACAAACTACTTTGAAAAATTCATGTGACTTTATTCTTGTAAGTTCAAGAAAACCTTCGTGTGTCAAAGGTAACTCGACAGCAACTTCTCCTCAGCGAATAGGGGGAGATTGTTAGGACCAAGATTCGCTGAGAAGACTTGGTCGCTGAAGTCAGTCCTCAGCGAGTCTTCAGCGAGCCATTTTGAAGATTATGTGTTAATCTTATCCGCATATTTGAGTGTTGAAAATAGGCGGGAAAGTGAAAGACAGACGTCTGAATTGAAGACAGAGGATCAATGGAACATGTGATCTGTTGTATCCTCTTTGGGATAAATCCAAGAATGTGTAAGTGCACGCCCAAGACTCTCTTTCACCCAAAATGGCAAAACAACAAGAAGACAAATCAGAAGCATTAAATGTCAATGTACTTCACCAATGGATGGTTGACAACCTCTATCATGTCAACATCAATCTCTCGAAGACTGTTGCCTCCTCTCCACTATAAAAGGCAACACTTGGTGAAGACAATCTTGTTGGTTGGTCCGATAAAAAATTACTAGGTGTAATTTAGCTTTTACAATTTACTAAGTGTTTTATTGTAAACCCAGTTGAGTCTTTTAGTGTGTCTAAGACTCCACAACTAGTTCGTCTCTACGACCATTGTATCGCCGTTTATTGTATTGAGTTATTAATACAACATACAATTGGTTAACTAGTGTGTGCTATTTACTTTGTGTATCTTATTTTCTGTTATTAAAGTTGTGCAAATCTGGGAACCAACAACTGGTATCAGAGCCTATGTTTCTAAACTTTGAAACAGATCTGATATTTGCAAACTTCTAATCTGTTTATCTTCTTTTCTAAAACTTTTCTTTATCTACTACTTTCTGTTAAAATCTTTTAAAATGGCTAATATTCCAGTTCTTGTCAATACTAGAGATTTTGGGTATGTGTCCATACCCCCAAAGTTTGAACCAAATGACTTTGGATCTTGGAAGGAAAGGATGCTCCTACATATTGTAGGAGTTGAACCTTACCTAATGACAATATTGACAACTGGACCATATGTCCCAAAAGCAATTGCTTATATCCCTGCTCCTGTCGCTGATGGTGAACCCATCCAGGAAACAATTGACAAACCACGTGAACAGTGGACTGATGATGAGCATAAATTAGTAAATCTTGACTCTAGACTCAAGAACATGCTCATCACAACTCTTCCCACTGATGTCATGAAAACTGTCATTAAATTACCAACTGCCAAAGAAGTGTGGGACACTCTTTGTACCATGTTCGATGGTACAGAAGATGTCATAGCCACTAAAAAGATTGACTTGAAGCGAGCATATGAAAACTTCTTTGCTCTTCCTAATGAAAATCTTGATGGAACTTATACTCGCTTCAAGGGTCTGCTGAATGACATGACCAATGCTGGCATAACTCATGACACTTTTGAGGTATGTCACAAGTTCATTGACAGCTTGCCGCATAAATGGCAAGGTCTCAGACAAATTTTAAGGACCACCAAGCAAATAAAATCTCTAGATTTGCAGTCACTCTATGGTACTCTTCAATTTGAAGAAAGAGCTTTAGCTCAAAACCTTAGAGCTGAGGCTGAAGCAAAGAGACATGCTGGGTCCACATCTTCTTCTTCTGCTCTTACTTCTGCTTACTCTGTCAGCGACCCACTTGCTCTAGTATCTGCTGAGCCTATTAATTTCAATAGTAGTCACAGCATTGATACCTCTTCTTCCATACAATCTCTTGTCAATGATCTCGATAGTGAAGAGAGACAAGAGATGCTTGCTGACTTTATGCAATTTGCTTTAATCGCTGGCAAAAGATATTCCAAAAGATGGAACAATCGCAGAACTTCCACTACTGCAAAGCCAGCGATAGACAAGTCACAAGAGGAGTGTTGGAAGTGTGGTCGTAAAGGACACTACCAAAAAGAATGTAGGGCCTCAATCCCAAATCTCACTGCTGCAAAACCTAGCCTTACTAAGCCCGCTGATGAATACAGGAAAAAGTATTATGAGCTAAAGGCTAAGCTCGCTGAGATTGATGAGGCAAAAACTCCTGTAAAAGGTCTTGTCGCTGAAGAATATGACTGGGCTGAGTCTGATGACTCTGACAGCGAGGAGTATGTGAACTCCATGTGTCTCATGGCACTCGCTGAGGATGGCCCACTCACTAAAGATCAAGTTTCTTCAAGTCAATGGGTCAACGTCGCTGTTAAGAAGGTATGTTCTTATGCATCCTGCTCTGATGAACTCAAAGCTGACCTTCTTAAATCCTTATCCACTGATCTCCAATTTGTTGAATCTCTGAGAGCTGACCTTCAAGCTCGCTGGGACTCAGTAAGTGCTGAGTTAAGCGAAAAGAATGAGAAGCTAAAAGATCTCAGAAATGTTCATGTTCAGCTAAAGTCTCAAGAACTTCTAAATCAAACCATCCAGCTGAACAATGAAAAACTCAAATCTGAGGTTGCTGATCTTCAGGCAATAGTCACATCTTGGTCTAAAGCTTCTAAGCTTAACCAAAAGTGTCTCAGCGAACAAGTGCCTGCTCAAGTTCAGGCAGTGCTGGGTGGAGACTTTCAGGCTGCTGCCACCTTGTCTGAAATGTTCTCCGAACCGCATCCTCCGGAATTCACTATTCCTCCCAGCAATATTCTAGACCCTGAAGAAATGAAGAAATACTACTTTGTTAGATCACAAACTAGTGTTTCATCAGCTTCTAACTCCAACTCTCAGAATGATGATGCTGAAACTTCTACCTCAACCAATTCGAGCAAAGGCAAAAACATCATTCCCTATCTCAATGTTCCAATCATTGGAATGATGCCTAATGAAGGCAGAATTCAATACTCTCCTCCTAAGCACTTTGAAGGAGAGGCTTCCACTGATGGACACAAATTGTGCACTCCTCAGCCTCTCAGCATGCCATCTAGGGCGTTTGAACCATTTCCAAGAAGTAAGGTAGCAATACCTTACGACTACAACATCTCTCAGCGAACAAGGAGCACTGTTCATCCCGCTGAGATTGTTCATCCTCAAAGAAACCATGAAGTTGCCTATGCTGACTCTCAGCAATCACGGCACATGGAAAGAAGGCTGAGATCAGGTGATGCTCGATATCAGCAACCACAACAGCGAACCCAACCGTCCCCGCGACGTGTAAGGTTTGCTGATGATCTGCCTCAGCGAACTCAACCTTCACCTCGAAGGGTAAGATTCGCTGATGAAAACCCTCAGCGTACACAGCCCTCACCTCACAGGTCTAGGTCAATCACTCATCCTGGTCCTTCTATGACCTTTAAAGAAAGAATGCAAACCCTTCCACCTCCCAATTATGGGCCATCGAACAGTAAGTCTATTCTTGGCCCAGCACCCAAAAGACAAATGCCGAAACCAAAGCCTAAGCAAAAGCGAAAAGGCATTTGGTATTTGGACACTGGAAGCTCAGTGCATTCCACCTCTCAAATTGATGAACTTACTAGCAGAGTAAGTGCTTTGACTAGTCAGTTTCAAGATTTCATGATCCAAACTCAAAGGCAAAATCTTCCAAGTAGAAAGTGCTACTTGTGTGGTAATCGAGACCATCTCGCTGAAGACTGTGACAGCGAAACTCGCAGACCTCCCAAGTCTAAGAGTACCATCACATCCTCTTCTTCCCATATTGCTTCTGACTCTGACAGCATGGTTACTCCAACTGTTGGATCAACAGCAGCTCCCGTATCCCCGTCGCTGAATGCCTCTGTCAGCAGTCAAGAACCCATGACTGCTGAACCCTCTACTCCTTCCTCTGTTGCTGATAACTCTAGCAGCAATGAACCCACTCAACAGTGGGTTCCTAAACAAATCTAAATTCTCTTCTCTTGTTCATGCAGGGCTCGCTAGGAAAAAGTGTGTGGTATATGGACAGCGGATGTTCAAAACACATGACTGGAACTAAGTCCCTGCTGGACAGCTACGTGGAGACCGATGGTCCCACTGTAGTATTTGGTGACGACTCTACTGGTAAAACAGAAGGGTATGGTTCGCTGACCAATGGGTTAGTGAAATTCTCCAAAGTTGCTTATGTGAATGGATTAAAACATAATCTCATCAGCATAAGCCAACTATGTGATGCTGACTACAAAGTTATTCTTGATAAACATCAAGGAACAGTAGTCAACATAAATAAAGAGGTTGTTCTTGTTGCACCTAGAAAACGTGATGTTTATCTAGTAGACTTCACTCCCATCAAAACTGACAGCGAGACTTGCTTCTTTGCAAAAGCAGCTGCTGAAGTCAATTGGTTGTGGCACAAGCGTATGTCGCATGTGAACTTTAAAACAATCAATTCGCTGTCAAAGCGTAGTCTAGTACGTGGTCTCCCTCCTCTTTCCTTTCAAAAAGATAGGCTCTGTGGTGCTTGTGAAAAAGGTAAGAGCCATAGAGCCACCTTCAAAACCAAACAAGCTAACTCCATAAAGAAATGTTTCCATCTTCTTCATATGGACCTTTTTGGTCCTGTCAATGTTCAAAGTCTAAGGGGGAGTAAGTACACCCTTGTTATCGTTGATGAATATTCACGATATACATGGACTTTCTTTCTTCGTTCTAAAAGTGATGCCGCTGAAGAGATTATCAATTTTATCAAAAGAATGGAAAATCTCAACAGTATTAGAGTCAAAGAACTTCGAAGTGATCATGGCACTGAGTTCAGAAATCACACACTTGAGAGTTTCTGTGCTGATCAAGGGATCTCTCAGAACTTCTCCTCAGTAAGGACTCCCGAACAAAACGGAGTTGCTGAACGCCGAAATCGAACTCTCATTGAGGCAGCACGCACTATGCTCAGCGAATCAAATCTATCCAGTAAGTTCTGGGCAGAGGCTGTGAATACTGCGTGTCACACTCAAAATCGATGCATTATTGTCAAAAGGCATGACAAAACTGCATACGAGGTCCTAAGAGGCAAGAAACCTCAAATAGGATACTTTCATATCTTTGGTTGTCCCGTCTTTATACTGAATAATAAAGACCACTTGGGAAAGTTTGAACCAAAAGCTGATGATGGTTACTTCGTTGGCTATTCATCCATCAGCAAGGCGTTTAGAGTATTCAATACTCGAACCCAAAAAGTGGATGAATCAATTCATGTCACTTTTGATGAAAGCTCATCAGCACTTAAAGATATACAACCAAGTGCTGATGAAGTTATCTTCCCTGACTTGTTCGATTCTCCAAATGGAGAATATGACTCCTTCGCTGATGCACCTTCATCATTACCTGAGATACCTCACGATGAGGCACCTCACTCATCCTCAATTGGTAATAATGACTATATTGCTGCTCATATCTATTCTGTTGAGCCAATTGAGCCAATTCTACGTTCAGTTAAGGATGCCTCAGCACCTAGTATAGTTCACGCTGAGACACCAATAACTGTAACTCAAGAAGAAGAAGTGTTTCATGATGCCAATGCTGATAATGAGGACACTGAAGCTAATGCTGAGTCTTCATCTGCTGAAACATCCAATACTGAGGAAACCTTCTCAGCAAGTGGTAATCCTGTGAATCAGGATCCTCCACTCGCTGAACCAATACTCACTGTCGATCTCTCTAACTACTCATTGATCCCTATTGCTGACTCCACTACCACCTCCTCCGCTGCCACTCAATCCCATTCAAATAGCATCCCTGCTCTTAAATGGACTGCTGACCATCCACTAGAGCATGTCATTGGTGAACCAAGCGAAGGGATCAAAACTCGATCAGCGACAAGTAATGTATGTCTATATGTTAACTTCTTGTCTATGATTGAACCAAAGAACATTGGTGAAGCCATGGCTGATCCCTCATGGGTTACTGCCATGCAAGAAGAGTTAACCCAATTTGAAAGAAATCATGTGTGGTTTCTTGTTCCTCCTCCATCCGGAAAAGAACCCATCGGCACTCGCTGGGTCTATCGAAATAAAATGGATGAGGATGGTGTGGTTACTCGGAACAAAGCACGACTGGTTGCACAAGGTTATCGTCAAGCTGAAGGCATTGACTATGATGAAACCTTTGCACCCGTTGCAAGGCTTGAAGCCATTCGCCTCTTTCTTGCCCATGCTGCCTATAGAGACTTCATCGTCTATCAAATGGACGTTAAGAGTGCCTTTCTCAATGGCAAACTCAATGAAGAGGTCTATGTTAAGCAGCCACCGGGATTTGAAGATTCAGCAAATCCTCATTACGTCTACCGGCTGAACAAAGCTCTTTATGGGCTTAAGCAAGCACCAAGGGCTTGGTATGACACTCTTTCTTCCTTTCTACTCTCTCATAAGTTCACAAGAGGTTCCATCGACAGCACTCTATTTATTTATAAAAAGAATGCTGATGTAATCTATGTCCAAATCTATGTCGATGACATCATCTTTGGATCCTCTAGTCGCAAGCTATGTGACAAATTCAGCTCGCTGATGTCCTCAAACTTTGAGATGAGCATGATGGGAGAACTCACCTTCTTTCTTGGTCTACAAGTTCGCCAATTAGCAAGTGGTATTTTCTTAAATCAAGAAAAATACATTCGTGACATGCTTGCTAAGTTTGACCTTAATAATGTCACTCCCAAACGGACTCCTATGTCTCCACCCAACAATCTTCATGCTGACCCTGATGGTAAGCCAGTCAATCCTACTTTATATCGTGGGATGATAGGGTCGCTGATGTATTTGACAGCGAGCCGTCCGGACATTATGTTCTCCACATGTCTTTGTGCTCGCTATCAAGCAAGTCCCAAAGAATCTCATCTTCTCGCTGTCAAACGTATCTTCAAGTATCTAAAGGGTACTCCCACACTTGGTCTCTGGTACCCCAAAGACTCCAACTTTGATTTAGTTGGCTACTCTGACTCTGACTATGCTGGGTGCATGTTGGATCGAAAAAGCACGAGTGGGGGATGTCAACTGTTGGGGGGGAAGCTTACTAGTTGGTCTAGTAAGAAGCAGCATACAGTTTCCATCTCCACCGCTGAAGCTGAGTATGTATCAGCAGCGAGTTGTTGTGCCCAAATCCTTTGGATGAAAAACCAACTCGCTGACTATGATCTGAACTACTCAAAAATACCCATCATGTGTGACAATACGAGTGCTATTGCGATTACTCACAATCCGGTTCAGCACTCCAAAACGAAACACATTGATATAAGGTATCATTTCATACGAGACCATGTTATGAATGGTGATGTAGAAATATACTTTATTCCCACCGATGATCAACTTGCTGACATTTTCACCAAACCTTTGGATGAAACACGATTCAAAACTCTTGTCAGCAAGCTGGGCATGCTAAACGGTGAATCAGCAGTATAATCTGTTTATACTCACTGAATGCTCTCAGCGATGTGTGTAAAAGAATATGTAAAGTCATCGAACGCCTCAGTGACACTGGCTTTATAACTCTTATATACACCCTCGCTGATTTCTCTCTAATAAATGTCTAAGTGACATTTCTCTTAAATAAATTGTAGTAAAAGTAGTTATCGAACGCCTCAGTGACCACTGACTACTATAACTTCAATTTATTACCCTTATATTTATGATGTGTTCATAAATATTGTGTAAGGTATTAAATTTCTTTTGTAACCTTAAAAATACATTTAGTATGTTCAAAATGTGTTTTTGGAACCTTGTCCACGTGGCATTAATTTTGGCCATATACTAAAAGGGGGCACCTCGATCTCTGCATACATGTATGTCATGTCTGCAAAAGGTACTGTGTGCCGTTTTTGCATTAAATGCGAAATGACATACATACTCAAGTGAATTTTCAAAACAGATATTTAAAATATCTTTCCGTATTCCAAAATGTATTTTCATTCCATAAATAAATTGTTTTAAATTTTGAAATACGAAAAGGAAGGAAAGAGAAACTGTGCTACAGTTGTCTCTACGGATTTTTAGGGTCCACCACCATACCCTATATAAACCATTTGTCTCCCACCATCATTTTCACACTGTCATAGTTATCCTTTTACCATCTAAAATTCCCAAAATCTTCATCACTGTTCATCTTCCTCACATTCCTTTTTTTCAAAAGCTTCTAAAATCTTTAAAATGGCATCTGAACAAGAACAACAACAACCACAACAACAAGAACAACAACCACAACAACAAGAACAGCAACAAAATCCTGAAAACCCTCTTCCTCAAAACGATGATGATGATTATCTCACTTCTGAGATCTTCAATCCAGGAGAAATCGCTGGATCAAACACCATAAAGTTCCACTCCTCAAAGATGGTTGTAAAACACAACAACCATCTTGGCTCGTCTGAAGTACCAAAAGGTACAAAAGGATATAAGCCAATGTTTGATTTTATTCATGCTTCACCAATCAATAGGTGTATCATGAATGATCCAAAAGAAATTTACATTCATCTTCTTCGTGAATTTTGGTGGACATGCGACTATGAAGAAGACAAAGACTCCATCGATGGCACCATATTAAAAGAAGAACAGCAGATCTCCATCACTGCTGACTCTCTCAGGGAGACTTTATTGCTCCCTACTGCTGATGAAGACCACCCATTTGTCGAGCCAGCGACAACTGCTGAGTGGAAAGAGTGGCTACCAACCATTGGCTACAACTACAATCTGGTGAACCCACCTCCCATTCCCAGCAACCCGGTTAAACAAAATCTTCCAGGGGTATGGAGGCTGCTGTTCACCCACGTGATCCAATGCTTGGGTGGAAACTCGGGATCATTCAATCAAGCTTCCACCATCTCCATGCCTATGATTCATGCCTTAGTCACTGGCCGCCACATCGATTATGCTCAAGTTATCTTTAATGACTTGAAGCAAAAAGTCAAGCTTCAGAGTCGCTCAGCGACGGTTCCCTTTACAAGATTTCTCTCGCTGATCTTCAAGCAAGCGCTGGGTGACAAGTATGAAAATCCAGAGGCAAACTCCATGAAGCCAGCAAAGATTGGAGCTGCAGTCTATAAGCAGCCTGCTGAACCTCTGGTCGCTCCCATGACTGCGTATATGAAAGAGGTACTCTTCTCTCTCAACCCCACTCTTTACCCCAAAGACAGCAATTGGGAGTCAGCACTTCAATCTGATGAAGCTGTTGCTCCTACTGCTGTGGACTCTAGCTTGCCACAAGAGGCTGGCTCGCTGGAAAACCCCCCAGCGACCTCCAAAGCCTCCAAAAAGCTGACCAAAAGGTCTACCCAGGCAAAGTCCTCAACTCTTCCATCTTCATCCTCCGCTGTCGTCCCAAAACGAAAGCGGAGTGAACCAAAGGGCAAAACCACTAAAAAGGTTAAGACGTCCTCACTGCCCAAGGACACTAGTACCCAAGCCTCCCCATCAGCAGCCTCCAAAAAGGCTGCTGACGAGTTAAAAGAGAGCAGCAAGCAGCCACCTCAAACTTCTGTAGGAGAGGTTGGTGAAGAACAAGGGTTACCTCGGCCCACTAGTAGTCCGGGTCAAACTCCACTTACAAATCCCCCATCTTCTCCCTCAATACCCTCTGAGTCGCTGACAGCACCTGTTATATCACAAACAGTGCTAGAGCCAGCAAATTCTGCGGCCGATGAAGGCTTGGTGCAACAACACACTGAGCCTGAGGCACCCCTTTCCCCTAACCTTATTTCTGTTCATGTTCCACAGGACTCTGATGTACCAATGGATACTGATGTACCAGTGGACACTGCTGCTGGAGAAGAAGAGGCAGGCAGTGATGTTAGTATTGCTGATGATGATGAAGTATTTGTTCTTGATGAGACTGAGGAGCTGGTTGGAGAGGAAGTGACCAGTGACTCCTATGCTGATGATGCGGATGAGTTAGCCCTTGCCATCATTCCCATATCCCCTCAACATACACCATCACCATCACCAACCTCTCTAGATCCACCCATGCCTCCTCCTCCAACCTTCTCACCAAAATACAAACCTAGGCCACCATCTCCAGTTCAAACAACCCTTCCTTTCTTCACCACCACAGCTGAACCTACAGCAGCCTCCTCAGCAACACATGACTCTGATGTTGATGAGGAGATCATTGCTGAAAAACCTCCCTACACCCATTCCGATTTTTGGCAGATGCCAGTCTTTTGCAAATACCCAGCTAGCCTTTCACGACTCCGCAATCCAAAACTCAAAGATTCCAGGGCTTTTGTTAATGTTAATCTTCCCGGCCTGGATTATGTGGATGTGCGCCACTTAAATGAAATTATTGGAAGGCTAGATCAGTTGGGGTTCACAGCTATCCGCCATGGGCATCTCTTTGCGGATACTGTAGATGCTGTCAAACTTTTGCAAGCCCTGGTGGATAATAGGGCTCAGATTATTGAAGAAGCTCATGGTGCTGTGAAGGAAGAGCTTATTATGCTGATTGGGTGTGTTGACCGGATCACCAAGAACCAAGTCAATGTGGTCAATGCTCTCAATCGAGCTTTCAAGAGAGAACAGGGCAATCTTCATCATGGCCTCAAGCGAGTCAGCATTGCTACTTCTCAACTCAATTATAAAGTCTCCAAACTCGCTGACTCCCACTCAGCAAACTCATCTGCTGATCTCAAACCCACACTTGCTGAGCTCACCAATTCCAACATTCTTCTTTCTGCCCAGCTCAACCAACTTAACACCACCATCACCTCACTCAAAATCTCTCAACAAAACCACTTCTCTACCTTCACCACTGCCCTCTCTAATATTCAACCATCCACTTCCACTCCCTCACTAACCGCTGAGGATAGGCAATTGCTAACTCAGTCGCTGTCCAAACAAGAATCTATGGAGCAGGAGATGGCAGCGATGAAGAAAATGATGACTGAGATGATGGGCCTCCTCAAGGCTGATAGAATGGACGCAGCGAAGTCTTCTGCTGCTTCCAAGGGGGAGAAAATCAATGAGGAAGGCCCAAAGAATGATGGTGATAATGGTGGTGATAAGGATGAGCAACCACAAAATGGTGCTGGTGGGGCTGCTCAATCCGATGGTGAAAAG
This sequence comes from Cyclanthera cordifolia, assembly GCA_037832605.1. NCBI lineage: Eukaryota > Viridiplantae > Streptophyta > Magnoliopsida > Cucurbitales > Cucurbitaceae > Cyclanthera > Cyclanthera cordifolia. The sequence continues at coordinate 13,538 of JBBMEG010068018.1, forward strand.
GATAGTGGTGCTGAGATCAGCAAGCCAGT
>JBBMEG010068039.1:0-13564 GCA_037832605.1 Cyclanthera cordifolia
TTCTATACAATAAATTTGAAGCCAATATTAATTGAAATTGATTCAATAATGTTAATAATTTTAATACAATCACATATAAAATGTGAACACTTTTTTTTTTAATTTACAGAGGCCGAAAATGATAATTTTCCTAAAAAAAAAAAAAAAAAAAAAAAAAAAAAATCCAAGAACCAATTTTTACTTTTTCTTTCTTTCCTTTTTAAATTCAGGAACTGAAACCGAATAAATTTCAAAGTTCAAAAACTAAAATAGAACTTTTGAAATATTAGTGATAAAAAAAAACAAAACTCAAAATTCAAAAACCAAAATTGGACTTTTAAAGTTTGAGGATTAAAATAAAATAGAGGTAAAATTTCTAAAACCAAAAGGGTATTTTATTGATATATATGTATGTATGTATGTATGAATTTTAGATACTTCCTACGAAATAAGCACTAGATACTTCGTTCTCACAATTTAAGTAGACAATAATTGGAGTGTTTAGACATTCCACGAAAATTGATTCGGCTGACCGAAATCGATCGAATTAAGGACAGTCGATTGATTTTCATGTATATGTTAGTCGATGTCGGTTAAAAGAAAAAATCAAATTTTTTCAGTCGGTTAAGTCGGTCGGTTCAGTTGGTCAGTTAATAAATTTTTTCTTTATAAAATATTAATATTTTCATATAATTAATTACATTTATTATTAAATTGTGGTAAAATTATCTTAATTTTAGATGTCTAAAATATATTTGATATATTCATTTTTTTAATTAATTCTCAAAATATTCTTAATTGAAGTGATCGGAAAATTGGGAAGGAATTGTGTGATGAATATGTTTTTAATTAAAAAAAAAGAAAAAAAGAAAAAAAAATAAATTAACCAATCAAACCGACGTCCGGTTGATTCGATTTCATTTTTAAGTTAACCGATAAGGTCGGTTTGGTGTCTATTTTCACCAAAAATCGACACCGACCAATGAACACCCGTAGACAACAATATGTCACATGAGTATATAAAATGTTTTACAAATATATATAAAAAAAAATGATGATTTGACTAATTAAAAAAAAAAAGAAGAAAAATTCAAGATGTGTCACATTATTGTTCTAGTACCAATAGATACATACATATACATATACATATACATATAAAAATAAAAGAAAGAAGAAAGATGTATGTGTGTAAAAGGTAGCTAGGGAATATGTTCGAATTGTGTGACAAAGCAAGCGATCTGTTTCAACTTTCAACTTTCAACTTTCAACTTTCAACTTTAACCTTTTCTTTTTATTTTCTTTTCGTATCTTTTAATTTCTTTTTCCTTTTTTGTGTCATTATTGGGACTTTAATACAAAGGTAACCCCTCCCCCATATAAAAAAATATTGTGTTGGGTCCTATTTCTAGAAAATATATTTTTAAAATTTGGCATTTTTTGGAGAAACAATTATATTAATAGTTTGGTTGGAGAAACAAGTGGAGTAACTCATCACAAAAGTGTGTTTGAGGTAAAAAAAAAAAAAAAATCAATTAAAAGAAATGAATATTAAGAGATAATAATCATGATTGGAGTGCATGGTTATCTATGTCGGGGAGGGAGATAATAGTTATGACAATAATCGTTTAGTGTGTTCTGTTAAGAATAGTTAGGAGAAAAATAAAATAATAAATTAAGAGCCAGATAATCAATTTTCAAAATCGAACTCGTGATGCGGGTACTAGTAGAAATCGGAGTATAGATGACGGACATATGTCGATACCTTTCAAAAAAAAAAGTCTATGCACATGACCGTCAACAATACCGGTGACATTGAAGACATTTAGTGACAAATAGAAATGGTGACGGGCAGAAATTGTCACCAAAGGTATTTAGTGACAGTTTTTTCTTGACAGTCGACACCAAAGGTTTTTGGTGACGCTTTTTGCTCGTCACCTATTCTCTTGGTGACGGGCTCCCGACACCAATTAGCCCGTCACCAAATATATATTTTTTTATTTCCCCCTCCCCTCCCCAAACCCGAGACCCATCTTCTTTTTCATTTTTCACTTTCCCTTTTTCCTTTACACGAGACCTCATTTTCCAAACCCTTGGCTTCGGTTTCATCCTCGACTCTCTTTATTTGCAAAATTAGTAGCTGAATTAGTTATCCAAGAAATCAATAATAAAGCTGAAAGAAGTAAACAAATTAAAAAGTTAACTTGCAAGAACTTTGATATCTACATTTTCAATTCAAAGTGTATGGATACTAACGAAACCTAAAGCAAGCTTAAGACAAAAGAGAAAAAGAAGTCGAATTTGGAATATTAGGGATTTGATTATTACAAGCATTAATTTCATTCATTGCTATCTTTACATGCTCGTCTGGTCTAATGTCAACGATGAGCGTTTGAACAATCTCAAAACCATAAGCTAACATAGCTTGAAAGAGATTATTCAGAAATTAAGGAAAAGTTAACTTTGAAATTTGCTGCATAACACTAAAAATTACGTTTTCAAGTTCATCTTCTAAGACTTTCACAATATCATTTTTCTGCTTAAGACATTATCCAAGTTCAACTTTGAAACACTTGCTTTTATTGTTACAAACATGCAACAAGTTTCTTAAGTTTAAAGAAGTTTGGTTACACATATATGACAAAAGAAGAAAGTTAAAAAAAAAAGAACGCATTTAACTAATACGATTAAAAAGAAAGATAAAACAAGTGCAATACCTTATATTGCTAAGGATTTGTGAGTTTTTGAGATAAGAGGAGAAAGAAAATAAAGGTTTGAGAAGAAAATGAGAAAGAAGATGAGAAATGGGGAGGGTTTGGAGATTTGAGATGAAGAAGATGAGCGGTTTGAGGGTTTGTGAGAGTTTTGGAAATGAGATCTCGAGGGATAAGGGAGAGCGGGAAAATGAAAAAGAAGATAGACCTCGGGTTTGAGGGGAAACGAAAAATAAATAAATAAATGAGGATTTGGTGACAGGCTAATTGGTGTTGGGCGCCCGTGACAAAAAAGAATAGGTGACGGGCAAAAACTGTCACCAAAGACTAGTCTTTGGTGACAGTTTTGCCCGTCATCTTATATGCGTTAAAAAAAAAAAAAAAAGATAGACCGTCACCTATTCATTCTTTTGTAGTAGTGTGGTGATAAATTGCATTAATACCAAACAATGAAACCATTGCGCCACCATCCCTTTCAGTATTAATATCTCTCTTTAATATGCAATATTTCAGATACATATTAAATTATGAATGTTACATGTTCTTAGATTGTAATAAACGTGTTGTCAAGTTATAGGGATCAATGACAACTCCATAAGGATCGATGAATGCTCCATAACGATTAGCGAGGCTTTGTAAGTAATCAACGTGACTTTGTAAGGGATCAACATCGTTTAGTAAGGGATCGACAAGGCTTTGTAAAGGATTGACGAAGCTTCGTAAGGGACCAGCTTTGCTTTGTAAAGAATCAACGATGCTTTGTAAGTGATTGTTATAATTTTTGGTTAGTTTAAACTTTAAATAATAACATTTGAATAATATGTTAATTTTGCCTAATTTGATTAAAATGCGTTTAGGTTAATTAAATATATATTTAGGTCAATATTAATTAAAAAAATCATTAATTAATTATGAGATTAGTTGCAATTAGTTTTATAATTAATTAGAAATTTAATTAGGCGAATGCTGGTTTATTAAATCTACGTGAACCCTTATTTGAAATCTATATAAATCACATTTCATTCATTAATCAATTAATATTTTGATTTTACATATTAGAAATTAAACAAGAGTGAATATTCTTAATTGAAGTGATCAGAAAATTGGGAAGGAATTGTGAATTCAGGGCCCAAATTATTGAAGCCATACATTCACTTATATGCATTATCCTAAAAAGGCTTTTCTTTGGGAGTGATTTGGGATTAATTAAAGAGGAATTTTTTCGAGTTTTTTTTGGATCAAGATTTTTGGAAACCTTTTGTTAGTAAGTTTATTGGAGGAAATATAGTGTGCAATGGTGGCAGCATTTCTTCTCCCTCAATTAATGTTTATGGTATTCATTTTAGGGTAGATTTAATTTCCATATAACCTCGTTGTTTGCTGTTTAATTACATTTATGAATATGTAACGTAAAACGATCTTTAATAATATTGACTCGCCTAAGCCAAAACCTTAGGCTAATTGGATGTAGGCCTTACAGAACCACTTAAAACTCTCGTGTTAGTATCTCTATCGTTGTCGTTTTTGTTAGGATGCAAACAAAGTATCCCATATTGATTAAAATAGGAGAAAGTTATGGATATATAAGTGATGACAACCATAAACTATGATATGTATGTCCAAAGTGGACAATATCTCATAATGTAAAGATTCGGGTAGCGTTATGTCATCCTTACCACATTACCAGACTTGCAGTGTACCCAAAGGGAACTAGTGTTTTTTAGGTTGTATTAGATTACCTTTTAGGGAAAATAATTGTTCATTCTTGTTTACTCTTCGATGGAGATAACGACGTCACCTAACGATTCCGTTGAAGGTTTGTTTGCTAGAGAAGACCATTAATTTCTGCTGAAGTTGCAGATTACCATGATGGTAGTCTATCATTGCCTGGGCCATAGACGTCGAAAAAGACGTGCATACGACTGTGTAGTAGCTAAATTGGCTAAAGACGTTGAACAATTGACAATCAGAACATGGTTTTAACACCGCTTTTCTCTTTCTGATAATCACTATAGTCGAAAACAAAAGACTAAATGAAAAATGTATTTTTCATCCTTGAAAAAAGATAAAATAAATAATGTATTTCTAATGAATACTACACTTCTAAAAAGCAATGTATTATTAGTAGATAACGTTTCAATCATAAATCCAAATAAATCCACCTTACCGCATTCCAATGTTGTTCTCCCTAATTAGCAAGAAATTTACTAACAACATTAAGTGGATGAGTAAGATCAGGTCTATTGCAAACCACAACATACATAAGACTACCAACAGTTAAGAATAAGGAATATTTACCATTTTCAATCTCATTAGGTGTCTTAGGTGCATCATCATTAGAAAGTTTAAAGTGCTTTCCACAAGGTGGTTACACTTTTATACTATCTTGCATGTTCAACTTTTTGACAAGTTTAAAGTGCTTAGTTGTATATTCATGTTGTGACAAATACAGCTTGTTTTCTTTCATCTCTAATAATATCCATGCTTAAAGTTCTCTTTGCATTGCCTAAGTCTTTCATGTCAAATTCTTTACCTAGTGTGACAACCGAATCTTAAACCGTAAGGTTAACCCGAGGTGTGAAGGTAATGCATAGAAAATCCTTAAAAATTTTGGCATAGTTTTCTCTAAAAATGGAGAAACCGCACCTGTAAAACATAACCTGGGCATTTGAAAAGCTTAAGCAGACATCCTGAAAAGAGGTTTTCAAAACATACTACAGTTTCAAAAGCCACATACAGAGTTCATGGCTCGTTTTAACCAAATACACACGTCTAATAAAAAGGGTAAAAAATAGTGCATGTACAATCAATACAAAAAAAGAAAGACTTTTCCTTCAAAAAAAAAAAAAAAAAAAAGAAAAAGAAAAAAAGGAAGACTCGACACTTGTCAAAAACTAGTCTCCCCTCCGGTCCCCTAGCTGCCTCAGTCAACCGTCTTGATATAAACCTGCACCTGTGGATGGAAGCAACACCCAACATAAAACGAAGGGTGAGTTGTGAAATCCAGTAAGAGAAACCCACACATATATGCATGATATAATGACAAAGGCTAACATGTATTGACAAATAAGTCTATGAAAATCACAACAAACGAAGGAAAGCATCCTAACTCCCAAGAACTCGAGTCGACTGGCCTAATGACCTTGGGATAGTTCTCGAGGAGGGGCCTCACTGGCCAATGCCAGACCTTAAAAGCCACTACCTGAACTCTCCCAGGTACGAGAGAGGGCCTAGGTGCAAGAGTTAACCATTAGAGTCGCCCATGCCATCCTAGGTCTATGTGACACGGTGGGGCCAATCTCAAACACATCAGGTACCACACACGGTGCCGAGCCGATAACGATCTAGCCTACTAGCGTGGTGATCACTTATGCCCAAGAAAATTTGGCTGCTCACTGCCTAGCAAGTTTCCGTTTGAACTCTAGCGATGAAGGATAACCGATCAATGCCTGATTTCCAATATCGCTCCATGTGCACCTTAGACTACTTAACTAGGTTACACGTATGGACGACTAGATTCCCAGCCGATGCCAAGTTCCTGAGTGCAGACTATCGACCCTATGGTCAGTCTCACAACAGTTCGGGTCAATGTAGCGATCATCATTCTAAGAACGTGCAAAGCCTCTTACAACAGTAACCTCTATCCAACAGGGAACATTGGCTGCGTCCAATCGTACACCCCTATGGATTTCCCTCTAGCGTGTCACACAAAAAATCGGCTCTATGATCAACTGCAACCACCCTATGACGGGGAGGAGACGTGCCTAGACCGTATGGCAGACACACTCACTCTATCAAGGAAAGTGACTTGAGCAAGCAACAACCAATTTCTAAACAAGAAAATTACGAAGAAGTCATGCATCACTTTCCTAAAGTATTTCAACACATTATTCAATGAAGTAGTAACAAGCAACAAACAACATATAATCCATATTATAGCCTACCAGATCACAGATCACATGCTTTCAAATTCAATAAAGAAATAACGAGCTACAAAGTTGTAACAAAATGATAAACACACAAACCAAGCAAGAAACACAACTAGCTTATGCACCCGTTAAGGTCCCTTACAAAACAAATAATTAATGGAATGACAACAGCTTGAGTGAGTCCAAAACGTCCTAACAAGCTTAGGTCTTTTTTCCTACAAGAAACCAAGGCCAGCCAATTAGTCTCGACACCTAAGCAACAACTCGATTACAAATAAACAATAGCCTTTTCTAAAAGTCCTAAACCAAGAGTAAAGCCTGTAACAACAACCAATTAAAGAACGAATCCTTCTTTAACCGTTAGAACCAAACCATCAAAAGCAACAAAACTTTTAGCTCCAACGAAAGTTCTAAGTGACCAACCCGAAAAGTAGTGAGGTTTACGACTATGAAAAAGCCTCAATATTGATTTTCTTATGCTTCGCTAAACAACGCGAGCCAATAATCTCACTCTGATGACGCTCTTGCTCTAATCCTTCACTCTAAACAAGTCAAAACTACATGAATAGGAGAGGAAACATAATTTAAAGTGAAAAATAACAGGGACAACGCAAAACTAGCCAAGAAACTAGCTTACTTGTTGCTGCAAGCCGAGTCCACTCCTGAAACGCACACCCACGACTTCAGGACGCTAAATCAGGGTGCAAAGAGACTCCACGAACAGGAGAGAGAGTAACAGCTTGAGAGAGAGAGGGAGAGAGAGAGAAACATGAGAGATAGAGATTAGACGACAATCTTCGAGGGAGAGAGAGCAGGGGCGAGAGAGAGAGGACATGTGAGAGGGAGAGGGAGGCGGCGACGGTCGAGAGAAGAGCGGGAGAGAGTTTGAGAGGGAGGGAATCGAGAGTGAGAGATGACCGAGAGATGTTACGAAAGTTTACGAGGGAGGGGAAAAATGTGAGGTTGAGAGAAGAAGATAAGTTTAGTTTGTTTTATTCATTTTTTTAATAAAACTAATTAAAAAAAAAAACTTTATTACTTCAAATATATATAAAAAAATATAACTTACCTTTTTCTTAACCCAAGGATGTGGTTTGTCACACCTATAATATCTTTAAACTTATTAATTTCATTCATGGACTTACATGAAATTAATATATCATCAACATATAGAAGTAAGTAAATATTTTCACATTTGGAAACTTTTTTAAAGTAAACACAACTATTATACTTACCTCTAGTAAAACCAATGGACGACATGTGAGAATCAAACCTTTTGTACCATTGTCGTAGAGATTGTTTAAGTCCATATAAAGATTTAAACATACTTTCTTACTTTGTTTTGTAGCTTCAAAATCTAATGGTTAATCCATGTATATAGTCTCATCAAGCTCTCCATTTAAGAATGTCGTCTTCACGTCCATTTGCTCTAACTCAAAGTTAAAGTGAGCAACAAAGGCAAGTAATATTCTAATAGAGGTATGTTTAACCACGGGAGAAAATATATCATAATAGTCTATACCTTCTCTCTAACTAAATCCCTTAGCTACTAATCTAGGCTTATTAGTATATTTATTAACCTTGAAACTTTTCCTTTATTTTATAGATCCACTTACATCCAACCGTTTTTACATTCAAAGGTTTGTTTACAAGAACCCATATTTTATTTTTCATCAAAGAATCATACTCCTCTTTTATAGCCACCCACCATTTATCTTTGTTAATACAATTTGTGGCTTTGTCACAAGTTTGAGGTTCTTGGCAGCAAAATCATTAGCACCTAGAAGAGCATAAGACATAAGATCGGCATAGCCATATCTTGTTGGAGGATTAATGTTTCTTAACCCTATCTTTTGCTAATTGATAATATTCAAGATTGGAACTAGATTCCACCTCGAGATCAACTCTCTCTTATTTCTCTTCATGTAAGACTTCCTCTTCTTGATTTTCAATAGTTATAAGAGGAAGAGTTTCTAAAATGGTTTCTATAGTGGAGTCAACTCACTAGGCATATAACTATTTTTCTCTTTCTCAAAACCTTCTTGGTTTCATCTAATATGACATCTCTACTAATGAGAATTTTTAAACCTTTTGATCCAAACACCATAGTTTGTATCCTTTAACACCTTCGGAGTAACCTAAGAAACACATTTCTTAGCTTTTGGATCTGAGTGAGCATACACTAAACATCCAAACGTTTTTATATGAGATAAATAGGGGGAATTTCCATGCCATAACTCTTGAGGAGTTTTCAAACCTATGGCGGTGGAATAACTTCTGTTGATTATATAACTAGCCGTGGTTACCGCTCCACCCAAAAAGTTTGAGGTAACTTGGACCAAGACAACATACATCTCACTTTTTTCATTAAAGTTCGATTCATTCTTTCAGTCGCCCCATTTTGTTGGGGTGTGTGAACAACGGTAAGATGCATATCAATTCCCTTGGCTTTACAAAAGGTTTTAAAATCATCATTACAAAATTCTAAGCCATTATTCGTTCCATCTTAACTATAAGACTTGTTTTTGTTTCTACATAATTGATCAATTCTACAAATTTATTATAAGTATCGAGTTTGTTCTTTAAAAGGTAAACCAATATTTTTCTAGAAAAAATATCAATTATAGAAAGAAAAAACCTAGCCACCCATTAGAAGTTACATTAGAAGGACCCCACGAATTGGAATGCACATAATCCAATTTGTTATTAAAAAATGTTCCACCTTGACCAAACTTTACTCTTTTTGATTTTCCTATGAATGTTCACATAAGTCTAGGTCATTGTTTTTAAGATTTGGAATAATTTGTGTTTAATCAACTCACTAATCCCTTGCTCACTTATGTGTCCTAGACGTCTATGCCAAAGAGTAAATTTAGTGTTATCGTTTTCTTTAACTAGATCAATTGACCTTACAACAGTCAAACTTTCAAGTCCATAAAATGTATCTCTTAATAAGCCCTTCATCACTACACAAATATCCTTCATCATTTTTAATACTCGTCCCTCTAATTTTATTATGTATTCTAGGTCGTCTAGCATACTTAGAGAAATTAAGTTTCTTTTAATCTTAGGTACATACCTAACATCATCAAGACACTTAACACTCCCATCGTGAAGATTTAGCCTAATTGTCTTGGCCCTTTACTTCACAAGTTTGGCGGTTACCAAATATGACTTTATCTTCTACATCGGTTCAGAAGTTACTAAGCCATTCCCTATTAGATGTCATGTAGAAAGAACAACCCGAATCTAGGATCGAAGCATTCTCATTACTAGAAGTGCTAACCATTAGAGCTTAATATATTCTTCACTAGTGTTTACATCACTAGTGTCTTCTTTTCCTTTACCCCTTCAAATTTGTTTTTAAGTTCGAGACAAAACCTTCTAATGTGGTCTACTTAGTGTAGCATTTTCTAAAATTATTACTAGGCCTTTTAGATTGAGAACTTCACTTACTTTTACTCCTTCTATTGGTATTACTTAAATATTTTGGACGACTCTCTATTCTTTCTCTAACAAACAAAGACGTCAAATTAGATCGTTTACTTTCTCTTAATTCTTGGTCTTTCACTTTAGTGGCGGCAAGAACAACACTACAAGTTAAATCATCTCTACCAAATTTCATAGAGGATTTAACATCAAAATAAGCCTCAGGTAAAGAATTAATCAAAACTATATCATGATTTTCATCAATAAAGACTTCACCTATGTTTTCCATTTCAAAAACGATCTTATGAAAGTCATCCAGATTATCTTTCATAGATTTATTAGATTCCATTTTGAAACTTAATATCCTTTACTTAAGTAAATCTTACTTGAAACTTATGCCGTTTGATATGTTGTTCTGAGCTTATTCCAAAGTGCCAAAGTTGTCACCTCTCCTCGTACTTGTCATATGATGAAATTCAACAAATTTAAAACCATAAGGCTATGCGAAACCTTAGTCATGTCTGATAACTGCTCCCCGGTTATGCTTTCCGAAACTTTCTCCTTTTCTGATAGAGCCTAGTCAACTTTTTGTTGACGAAGGACCGCAATCATCTTGATTTTCCATAAGCCGAAATCACCATTTCCATGATATTGTTCAACTTCGATTTTTGTTGCATCATGAAAGTTTACAAATACAAAATCGATAGCAACTATACTTTTCAAGAAAATTATTCAAAAGAAAAAAAACTATACAAGAGAGTAAGTTTTCTGTTCTAAATATAAGAAACGATTTTCACAAGAATATAATCGAAGAAATTTTTCTTAAAATTAGCAAGATTCTTAAACAATAATTTTCAAGAAAGTAACTGCCCACATATGACGGAAACTAGGGCAAGACTCTAATACCACACTGTTACAATTTTAGTCCTGACCTACTCTAAGCATATGTTGTTTTGTATTCAAGAATGACAATCCAAAGAACAAAGTGTACAAATACGAAAACTAAAATTGAAGTCTTAGTTCCTAAAAATTAGCAAGCATTTAGAATAAAATGTAAAGAAAAATATGAACACGAAGAGATATGCGGTTCGAGACGTATGTGCTACATCCACGAGCACCTAACAACGGGCTTAGATGAGGCAATCTTTAGAATTATTTACAAGTTCAATCCAATTTGAAGATACAAAATAATCTACAAGAAATTGTCAATATAATAGATTGCTATTACATGAACAATACCAATAAACTCAAAGAAACAAGGAGTCAAGGAAAGATACAACCTCTATAGAACAAATCCTTTAAGTTGAAGCAAAAATCATCACCAAATCACCTCTTCTTGTAGATTTGGAATGCTCTTAATACTCCTCAAAGTCAGATTGCAAACCAGCCCCTAAATCTCCTATTCTTGATCCTCCAAGAACCAAGAAGAGAGATGAAATCATCCTAGGAAGAGACCATACAAGAAGGCGGTGCAACACTCATTCTCTCGCTGTAGCAGCTCTCGGCCGAGAGCCCCTTCTCCAGGGAGGGGGGGGGGGGGGGGGGGGTTTCTTGGTTGGTTGCAAATGGAGGAAAATGATTTTTCCCTTTTTCTTTCTCTCTCCCTCTTAGAGTGTATTTTACCACAATACCTTTTCCTTCTCTATTTGTTTCTTTGAGTTTATTGGTATTGTTCATGTAATAGCAATGTTATTAGATTAACAATTTCTTGTAGATTATTTTGTATCTTGTAATTGGATTGAACTTATAAATCTCTCTAATAAGATTGCGTCACCTAAGCCCGTTCTTAGGTGTCTGTGGATGTAATGTGACCCTCGACTACCAATGGATCAAGAGAAGTTTAACCATCCTATTTTTGGAGAAATTGCGCGTTACACTACCATGTTCAAGAGGGGGGGATTCGGTTTTCTCGTATTCCTCCCCTTTAGGAGTTTTACTATGAGACTTGTTTGTGTTTCTACATAATTGATCAATTCTACCAATTTATTATAAGAATCGCTTTTGCAAACATTCAGACATAGTCGTGAGTTGTTATGTCATGCCTCATAGCAAGATTTCTCCATTGATGTCTTGCCCTACCTTCGACAAGGAATAACAAGATAGGTGGTTCTCTGCTGTCAAAGCTTAGACTACCCCTTGTGAGGATGCTTCTGTTGTGGTCCTTATCACTTTTTCGAACATATGGTACTTGATTTTACTATGCCTTCTTACATGTCTTTATGCTACTCATATTTTGTCTTGCTTCTCAATGCATAGGAAAGCTTACAGTCCGCTCGAAGGTAGAAAAGTTTTACGTTCTTGTTATGACTTACTCTCCTGAAGGCACCCAAAGTACTTCGAGGGTCAAAGCCTCCTTGACCAACTCTCATGGGTCAAGGCCACATTCGGGTTTAAGAAAATATTTCATCTATAATATAATTTAAAAAAAGTCACGAGATATGTAGTTCAAATTCTCCAACCACCATGTACTTAAAAAAAAAAAAAAACAGATCACATACATTCTATCTTTTACTATATGTTAAGCTTCAATTCAACGGATTTGAATTGATTGGTCAATTTCATTATTTAAACTTTTACCATAGTAAATGGTTCATGAGATAGTTGAACACTGGATTTAATTAGCATCCAAATCCACATTATAAAGAATATTTCATAATCTAATGCTATAAAACAAAAGGACAAAGAACATTCAACAATCAATTTTTTAATAAATAAATAAATCAAAAGAAGATTACAAATAAAAATTGATGTCATGTGTATCACGTATAGCATATGTGAAATATTATTCCAAAACATAAAGTTAACTTAGTATCGGAACCTAAATGATTTAGAATGCAATTAATATCCAACATGAAAATTCCTACAAAAAGAAAATAAAAGTTCTAATAAAATATACCCTTTTTCGTACCTAGATGTGGTTTAAGAAATAATTCTAGGCAAAAATTTATATAGTTATATACCATTTTCTTACTTTATTTCTATAAATTAACAAACTGCCTTTTTTTTTTTTTTTTTTTTTTTTTTTTTTTCAATTCTTTTAATCAGTTGATCCTTTTTCAAATTACACATGGTTTTAGTGCTTCAAAATGTTAAAAATAAAAAAATTGGGACTGTTAATAATAAAAAAAGAATATTCTCTTGATACTTAAAATAATGTTTCTAGCTCTAACAATGAATTTGATATAGGAGGTGTTTCTTTCACGTTTTTATGAAATTATTAAAAATAAATTTTTATAATTATTCTATAAAATTTTTATTCAAACGAGTTATTACTATAATTTCTTTTTTATAATCACTCAAAATAACTCTTCAATTTAATCACTCGAAATAGAATCTGATGCTCGAGTAATTAATCAATAAATGTAGATACTATTTTAGAGAGTTGTGTTTAAAATACCCAAACGAATCGAATTTGTTTTTATATAACTTGTTTTGGTAACTATGGTCAGCTCATCTTATCGAGTTTAATATCGAGTGACGTTTTTTATCGTTTAATTTGTAATTAACAGTATGTAA
>JBBMEG010068050.1:0-49685 GCA_037832605.1 Cyclanthera cordifolia
CACATACACAGTTGCGCACTCGTTTTATGCAAATACACATGCCTAAACAGTACAAAATAATGCATGTACAACCAATAGAAAAATGGAAAGACACGACACGTGTCAACAATTAGTCCTTCCCCCTCCGGTCGCCTACCTGTCTCAGTCATCTGTCCAGGTATAAGCCTCCACCTGTGGATGGAAGCCAACTCCCGAGAACTAGAGTCATCTGGTCCGATGGCCCTAAAATAGTTCTCGAGAAGGGCCTCACTAAACAATGCTGTGAGATCTTAAAAGCCACTACTCGAACTCTCCCGAGCTACGGTAGAATGCCTAGGTGCAAAGGTTAACCATCAGAGTCGCTCAAGCTATCCTGCGTCCCTCCGGCACGGTGGGGTCAATTCCGAACCGTCAGGTACCACGCACGGTGCCGAGCCGAGAGCAATCTAACCTACTAGCACAGCGTTCACTTATGTCTTAGTAAATTCGACTGTTAACTGTGTAGCAAGTTCTCACTTCAACTCTAGCGATGAGGGATAACTGGTCGGTGCCTGATTCCCACTATCGCAGCTTGTGCACCTAAGATAACTCAACTAGGTTACACGTATGGATGACTAGGTTCTCAGTCAATATGAAGTCCACGAGTGCACACTATCAACCCTGTGGTCAGTCACACCATACGTCGGGTCGATGTAGTGATCATCGCCTTAATAACATACGAAGCCGCTTACAACAGTAACCTCTATCCATCAGGGAACGTTGGCTGCGTCCAACCCTACACCCATATGGGTCACCCTCTGACATGTCACGTAAACAATAGACCATATGGTCTACTACAACCACCGTATGGTGGGGAGGAGACATGCCTAGACCGTATGGCTGACACGCTCACTCTTATCAAGGAAAATGACTTGAGCATGTATCAACTAATTTCTATATAGGAGAATTACGAAGAAGACATGCATTGCTTTCCTAATGTCTTTCAGCACATTATTCAATGAAGTAACAACGAGCAACAAACAACATATAATCCACATTCTAGCCTACTTTATCACATACCACATATTTTCAAATTCAATAAAGAAATAACGAGCAACGAGGTAGTAATAAAGCGATAAACAAACAATGCAAGCAAGAAACACAACTAGCCCATACACCCGTTAGGGTCCCTTATAAAACGAATAATTAGCGGAATGACAGCAGCTTGAGCGAGTCCAAAACGTTCTAACAAGCTTAGGTCTCCTTTCCTACAAGAAGCCAAGTTTACCCTATTAGTGTCGACACTTAAGCAACAACTCAATTACAAATAAGCAATAGCCCCCCAAAAACTCCTAAACCAAGAGCAAAGCCGAAAACAACAACCTCACACCGAAAGTGAACCCTAACGAACTTAAAATCAAGCTGAAACGACAAAAAATAAAAATTTTAGCCCCAACAAAAATTTTAAGTGACCAACTCGAACAGTAGTGAGGTTTACGACTATGAAAAAACCTCAGTAGCGATTTTAAGTCTCGCCAAACAACAACAAACAAAGAACCTTACTCTGATGACACTTTTGGTTCAATCCTCCACTCTAATCGAGTCAAACCTACACGATTAAGAGAGAAAAACTAATTTAAGGTGAAGAATAATAGAAAGAACACAAAAATAAGCCAAGAAAATGAGCTTACTCGCTGCTGCAAGCCAATTCCACCCCCGAAACACACACCCATAACTTATCTAAAACATAAATGAATTGAATTTTGATTGAGACGAATTGTTAAAATTTGTCACTTGTCCCTATGTATTCATTACAAGAATCTCCGCCATGTTCCTACAAATTTTAATGGTGAATTTTGTAAGGATAGATATTAAAATAGGTAGCAAGATAGGAACTGTAGAACTATTCTTGTCCCTGCCAACCCTGTGGACATGATCTCTATCTATACATATATGAGAAAAAATCATTCATAGTCATTTTGATTGGGTTTGTTATAACACCTCCTTAAGTTGATTTTAATACTACTTGTTGTTTCCATTTTATTTTAGTTTTTTAAGGAAAATACATTTTTAGTCGATAGATTCATGGTCTAGTTTTAATTTGATCCCTAAGTTTTAAAATTGAAAATTTTTACCTTCGACGTTTTAATAATACTCACTTTTAAGTTCATGAGTTAACATTATCGTTAGTTACTGTTGATGCCGAAAAATGGTCAACGGATTATCCACAGTAAGATTTATTTAGCTGAGGACGAAAGAGCCTGCAAAAAAGTAAATTTAGAGCACACCGATGTGGTGTGAGCCACATGGCCTCCGTGCCTAAGTCAGAAACGAAACTAGGGAGACCCCAAAGGGTCGAAAATAGACTTGGCCGACCCCCGGGGGGTTGTGGCCTCAATTTAGCTGGCCTTCGAGGGGTCGGTGATGGCGAGGCCAACCCCTAAGGGAACGGAAATGGGCTTGGTCGACCCGGGGGGTTATAGCCTCCATTTGGTCGACCCCCGAGGGACCGGCAAGGACGTTGGCCGACCCTTGGGGGGTCCGCAAGGGCGTGGCCGACCCCTAGGGGTCGATGCCTCCATTTGGCTGACCTGGGGGGTCCGTATTGGTTCCCTTGTCCTTCGTTCGGGTCCCGACCTCTTTCGAGTCTTTCGGGATATATTTTATCATATAACATTACCCCCACTCTTCATTTCCGAGCTTGTCGGATTGTAAAGAGTAGTTTAGGTTCTTGTCTCTTTCTTGAAGTTTTGGACGTTCCAAAGTTACCTTCTTATGGAAATATTATTTGGAAATCAATTTAGGCCATATTCTCTTTCAAGAACATCTTTTCCTAAATAATATTCCAACAAATAAAGTTTTGAGGTTAGGCAAAATATTCATTCTAAATAATTATATGAAAATGACCATATTCTTATTTCTAAGAATATCTTTTCCAAGATAATATTCTTATTTAATGAAAAATCACTTCTCTTTTCTAGGAAAATATTTATCCTTTTGAGATTTTCCTAACCTTTCCATAAAAAACTTCATGCCAAAACTACACCCTCCTTTTCACCCTACTTTGGCCGAAAATTGCCTCTCACTGGGCTAGGATTTCGATTTTCTCAAAGTGTGTGGGGAGACTTGTTTTTCGTTTTGGATTTTTGGAAAGCATCTGTCACGCCTTACTTTTTCGGTTCGTACTCTCCTCTTTCCGACTTCATGCTAGCATTTTAGGCATATTTTCGAAAATTTCACCTTTACTTAGGTACTTTTTCGATTTTTTACCATTTACGCATGTATGTCTGAATTTTTGGATTACTTAGGCTCTTTTTTCAAAGTCTCGCCCGTTAGAGTACTTTCCAGAATTCGTAGGCCACTTAGGCACTTTTTATAAAAAGTCTTGCCTTTTACCTCTTTTTTGAAACTCTTAGGTTACTTAGGCACTTTTATAAAATGTCTCCCTTTTTTCACTGTTTGTCAAATTTCGTAGATTATTCCTTACTTTGGCTGCTATGGATCTCGTCTGACTATGAGACCGAATCACTTCACCTTCGGGCTTCCTCCTCACTTAGGAGGACTCGGCGAAGAGCCTTGGCGGTAGGATCAGCGTCTCAAATGGCAGTATCCATTTTAACTCAGGAGGATTTGGACCACCTTAGAACCCAGTTCCTTATCCCGATCGAAGTCACTCTTCAGCTTCCGCTGGCTTCAGAAACATACGCCCATCCTACCCTAGGCGAGGTGGCCCTTTACACTACCATGTTCGACCGAGGAGTTCGTCTTCCCCTTATACCGCCTCTTCAAGAGTTCTTGGGTATGGAAGGGCTGGCTCCAGCGCAACTGACACCTAACGCCTGGAAAGTCTTCTTCGGTGTTCACAACCTCTAGGCGTACGCCGGTTTCGAAGGTCCCTTTAGTGCCAGAGACCTTCTTTCCCTTTACCAGCATCCCGACGTCACTGTGGGCGGCTACTTGACCCCCAAAAGCAAGCTTTCTCCTTTGGTAGGTGCCCCAACTTTCAAAAGAGGTGCAAAGAGCGCTGGTTCTTTGCTGGAGGACCTTGGGCGGCTCCAGGCGTCAATGCCTCGCTTGCAACTCCCACTGTCTTCGGGACATATGGTACGCTTACTTTTTCCTTGGTTTATGTAACTTTTGGCACTGTACTAACTTTTGTGTTTACAGTGCACAGGAAACTGAATCCCTGCTCCCGGGTAATGAAGTTTTACGAGTCTATGATGTCCCTTTCCGAGGAGGTAACTCGCAGTGCGCAATACCTGACCACGAACTCGCTGGCGCTGTACAACCTCCTTCCAGCTTCAGCCATGCCAGCCGATTCTAACTCGGAATCATCCGTCCCGCAGGAGGGATCTGTTTTAGGTATGCATCTTACTTTTTCCTCTAACTTTGCATGTTTCGAATACTGGAAATATGAGTTAACACCTTTACCGTGTTTAGTCGCCATGGAATACGAGCCTTCGCTGAGGCGCGCCTTTGACGTAGTGACGCGCCAAACATCTCGCCCCCCTGCCAGGCCTCCCACCGATGACACGGTGGATCTTACTTCGGAGGGCTGCTCTCTCCCGCCTCGTGTCGACGAAGATCTTTCTTTCCCTGAAGTTCCAGAGGACTTGGACGTTGGGTCGGACCCGGAGTTTGAAGGTCCCAGCCTTGGTTTTAACCATGTACCTTCTCCAATTCGGAGCAACTCATGCAGGCCTTGGATGCCTGTACACAGCCTTCCTCCTAGATTCGACTCTTACCTCTTCTTAGGACCGCACTGTCCTACCTTGGACCCATAGGAAGAAAAGACTCTGGCCTCCAACTTGTGGAGTGAAGTGAGGTCTTCTTCAGCTACTTTTCCTCTAGGAGATGCCTGGACAGGTCCTGGAAAAGAGGACTCGTTTGATGCACGAGGTACAACATCCCTACTTTTCACAGCTATATTTTGATTTGAGTACGCATGCTAACTTGTACATTGGTTTCTTTTTGCAGGCATTCATGCACTTTTCTTCAGTTTCTCGCCATCTCTCGGAGGACTTGCGTCACGCCCGTTCTTCCTCGTCTACCAGTACTCACAAGCTCAAGTGGGAACTGGCACAGGCTCGGGAAGTTCAGTGAGTCGCCAAGGCTGCCTTAGCCGCCTCTCGTACCTCTACTAAAACAGCCCGTAATCTAGCTGCCCGCGCACGTCAAGATGACTTGGCTACGATCGCCTACCTTCGACGAGAGTTGACTTCTGCTGAAGGGAAGCTCAAGAATGCTGCATATCTGGCTAACCTTGTGAAAGGTTCTCCTGCCTTTGTGATTATGGAAAACAACGTGGCGAGGCTGCCATTGGCTGGGCACTAGACCGAATCCAAGAGAGGGTTAGCTATGGCAACCTTCTTCCTCTCTTTCGGTCACTTTGTTCCAGCACCGCGGAGAGAGTCGCCGACCCTTTCCTGCCAACCTTCGAGTCCGGACTTCCAAGTGACCCGACCCAAGCTGCTTGTTATGATTCCCGCATCTTTCAAGGCGTGCCCGACAGAAGCCAGGCTCTTCCAGCTAGGACAGCACCTACCCAAGCCGGACCTGTCCGACCATCTTCTAGCAGGCGCAGCTCTAGAGGGTCTTGATGACTTTTACCTTGCTTTCCATTTTACCTTGTAGTACTTTATTTTCCAGTCTTTACTTTTTCATCTAGGTTGTAACTTAGGAACTTTTTCTTTGAATGAAATGATGAACTTTTTTCTACTCCTTTCTTCTCTATCTCATATACCCCTAATTTAAGTTTATGAAAATGAGAACAATATACTTAAATTAAGATGAAAATGGACATAATGAGAAAAAACATCACTTTTATTCATCAACAACTTGAATTACAATTTACTGAAAGTACTTTTTCAAGTGTTCGGCGTTCCAAGGATGGAGGATTTTACTCCCGTCCATGTTTTCGAGATAATAGGTGCTTGGGCGTGCCACTTTGGTGACCTTGTATGGTCCTTCCAATTTGCCCCCATGACCCCACTGTTGAGTTCCTTGGTGTTTTGCATCACCCTCCTCAGCACCAAGTTGCCAATTTGGAAACGTTTTGCCTTAACTCGGGAGTTGTACTACTTAGCAATTCGGCCTTTGTACCGTGCCACTCTTATATGGGTTGTGTCCCTTCTTTCTTCTAGGAGATCCAGACCTATTCGCAGCTGCTGGTCATTTTTAGTCGGGTCAAAAGACTCTACACGCGGGGATGAAAGTCCTATCTCAACAGAAATTAGAGCTTGCGCCAAAGGCTAGCGAGTAGGGGTTTCGCCTGTCGATGTCTTGGGTGTAGTGCGGTACACCCACAGAAATTGTGGGAGTTCTTCCGCCCAAGACCCTTTCAAGCTTTCGAGCTTGGTCTTTAGATTTTTCTTGATGATCTTGTTTACCGTCTCCACCTGCCCATTGGCTTGTGGGTGAGCTGGAGATGAAAAGTTATTCTGAATCTCCAACTCAGAGTAAAATTGTCAGAAAGCTTGATTGTCAAACTGCTTCCCGTTGTCAGTGGCGAGGGTTCGGGGTATCCCAAACTGGCATACTATGCACCTCCAAATGAACTCTGTCACCTTCTTTTCAGTGATAGTCGCCAGAGCCTCGGCCTCCGCCCACTTGGTGAAGTAATCCACCGCTATTACTACGAATTTGACTTGGCCTCGCCCAACTGGTAGAGGTCCTATAAGGTCTACCCCCCATTGTGCAAACGGTCATGGTCCCATCATGCTAGTTAGGACCTCGGGCAGCTGCCTCTAGATGGTAGCGAATCTTTGACACTTGTCGAAGGCTCGAGTATATTTTTTGGAATCTTCGACCATGGTTGGCCAAAAATAGCCTTGCCTGACTAACTTCTTGGCTAGAGATTTTCCCCCCTCAAGATTGCCACAGACACCTTCATGCACTTCCTACATTGCATAAGTGGCCTCGCTAGGGTCTAAGCACCTGAGGAGAGATAAAAGTACCCCTCCTATACAGCTTACCTCCTCGCACCACGTATTTGGAAGCTTTGAATTTGAGCTGTCGGACGTCTTTTTTGTCGTCCGGCAACTTCTCTTCCCTTAAGTATTCAAGTAAAGAGGTCATCCATGTTACAAGCGAACTCGGTGCTGTCTCGCTAATCTCGTGTAGCAGCTCGGTGGTGATGCTCGGCCTGTCTAAAATCTCTACAAGCACGGGTCTTGGCTACTTCAGTTTCGTAAGCAGCTGTTAACTTGGCCAAGGCATTAGCGTTGGCATTTTGGGACCTAGGTACCTGTTGAAGCAAGGACACCAAATTCTTGACCTTTTCTAGGTATGTCATCATTCACTTTTCCTTCGCCTGGTATACCCCGAAGCTTGGCTAACGATCAACTGAGAGTCGCTCATGACGTCGAGCCTTTTTACCCCCATCACCATGGCTATCTACAGTCAAGCGATTAAGGCCTCATACTCCGTCTCGTTGTTGGACGCTTGAAAGTTGAACCGGAGGGCATATTCAAGCTGATCCCCCTCAAGCGACTGCAACAGCAAACCAGCTCCACAGCCTTTGTTGTTGGAGGACCCATCAACATGAAGCGTCCACACCCTTGAATCCTCAAGGACTCGGATTTCTTCCGACCTTTCCAGAGGTGGGGTGAATTCCATGACAAAATCGGCTACTACCTGCCCCTTCACAGAGGGTCTGGCTTGGTAGTGTATGTCATATTCACTGAGTTCCACTACCCATTTCATCAACCTCCTAGTGACGTCCGGTTTTTGCAAGACTTGTCGTAAAGGGAAGTTCGTCAACACCAGTATCCTGTGGGCTTGGAAATAGGGACGTAATCGCCTAGCCGATGTTACCAGTGCCAAAGCTAGTTTTTCAACTTCTAGATAACGGGTTTCCACGTCCACCATAGCCTTACTGGTATAGTATACCGGTCGTTGGCACCCGTCGCTTTTCTGTATAAGGAGGAGCTTACCGCCCTCTCTAACGTGGCCAAGTAGAGAAAAAGGTCTTATCTTGGGACAGGCGGACAAAAAGGGGTGCAGCGCCCAAGTAGGCCTTAAGTTCATCCAGGGTTTTCTCACATTCTAGGGTCCATTCGAACTTTCTCGTATTCTTTAAAATTTTAAAGAAATGGAGGCACTTATCTGTAGCTCAACTTATGAAGCGGCTCAGGGCAGATACCTTCCCGTTCAGGCTCTGTAGTTGTTTCAACGTCTGAGGCGGTTCTAACTCCAGTACAACCCGGGTCTTTTTCGGGTTTGCTTCAATTCCTCTCTGGTGCATAAGGAATCTGAGGAATTTTCCCGAACGAACACCAAAGGCACACTTGCTTGGATTAAGTTTTATCCTGTATTGTCGTAGGGTGTCGAAGCCGTCCATCAGATCATGGTGATGTCGCTCTACCTGCTTACTTTTTACCAGCATGTTGTCCACGTAGACCTCCATGCTTCTACCAATCAAGTGGGCAAATATTTTGTTGACCAATCTCTGATAGGTTGCGCCCGCATTCTTCAGGCATTACATTGTAATAATATAAGCTCCGGCTAGTACTGAAGGACGTCTTCTCTTGATTGTCGGGATACATTCTAATTTGGTTGTACCCGGAATAGGCGTCCATGAAAGTCAACAGCTCATGCCTTGCTGTCGCATCCACTAGTTGGTCTATGCGAGGCAATGGGAAGCTGTCATGCCTTGTTGAGATTGGTAAAGTCAATGCATGTCGTCCACTTTCTATTTGGCTTTTTTATCAAGACAACATTAGACATCCATTCGGGGTAATGTACCTCCCGAATGAACTTTGTCTTTAGCAGGTTATCCACTTATTCTACAATGACCTCATTGCCCTCATGATTGAACGTCCTACGCTTTTTGCATACTGGTTTGTGATCCCGGTAAACATTAAGCCGATGGACCATGACATTTGGATCTACCACCGGCATGTCATCGGCAGACAAGGCAAACATGTCTGCATTTCTTCGTAGGAATTATATAAGATTCGTACATTGCTCCCAACTTAGCTCGGTCCCAATGCTGACAGTTTGCGTGTCGCTTAGCAACGACGCCAACTGTTGATGCCGAAAAGGTCAACGGATATCCACAGTAAATTTGTTTAGCTGAGGACGAAAGGGCCTGCAAAAAAACGAATTTTAGGGCATACCGGTGTGGTGTGAGCCACAGGGCCTACGATGCCTAAGTCAGAAAAAAGAATTAGGATAAATAGTTTAAAACACAAAGAATGACTTAAGGGTAATTAGCTTAGGATTCTATCCCTTTGGACGAGAAAATCACTTGACTTTTATAGCAGTCGGTCTTGTAACCGCTGCGGCTCACTTATGGCGATATAATGCCGGCCGTTATAAACATCTGTCATTAAGCAAGGTATTAATACTGGCGTAACTCTTGACCATTACCCTTCGGAGGTGTAACGGCCTTGACTCCAGAGTTACTTGGACTCGGTCAACCTTGGCAGGTCCTCACTTCCATGGCTGACCCCTTAGGGGTACAACCTTCTCGTTGTAGCGCTAGGATGCCACGGGTGTGCAGCGTCCCTTAGCGCTACTTTAGACTTGGTCGACTTATCCACAAGAAAGTCCTAACCTCCACGACCAACCCACTCGGGTTAGCCTACTCGACCGTCCTCCTCAGAGGTCGGCTTTGGACTCGATCAATCCTTACGGGTCCTCACCTCCACGATCAACCGACTCGGGTTGACCTACTCATTGTAACCGGGGACGCCACGGGGTGCAGCGTCCGCATGCAATACTTGAACTCGATCGACTCTTGGGGGAGAGTCCTGACCTTCACGACCAGCCCTCTCGGGTTGATCTACTCGTTGTAACGGGGGATGCCACGGGGTGCGACACCTCTAAACGTTACTTAGACTCGGTCAACTCGTCCATAGGAGAATCCTAACCTCCACGGCCAACCCACTCAGGTTGGCCTACTCGTTGTAACCAGGGATGCTACGGGGTGTAGCGCCTCCATATGTTACTTGGGCTTGGTTCACTCTAGGTGGAGTCCTAACCTCCATGGCCAATCCACTAGGATTGAGCTACTCGTTGTCAGACCCGAGAAGGGTCAGGCTGCAAGGGCCAACCTCGGGGGGGTCCTGGCCTTCCTTGGCTGTCTCCCAAGGGAGTCGAACTTGCTTGGCTGATCTCCGGAGGGTTGGTATGGACTTGGCCGACCCCCTAGAGGGTTGTGGCCTCCATTTGGCCGACCCCCAAGAGGTCAGAAGTGGCGAGGCCGACCACTGTGGGATCGAAAATGGAGTTGGCCGACCCCCAGGGGTCAGCGCTGGCGTGGGTGACCCCTGGGGGGTCGGCAATGGACTTGGTTGACCCCCTTGGGGTCGAGGCCTCTATTTGGCCGACCCCGGGGGGTCGGCATTGGCTTAGTTGTGCTTCATGAGGGTTCTAATCTCTTCCTAGTCTTTTAGGATATTTTTAGCTTATAACAGTTGATATAAATACTAGAACAACAGGTACTCCCAAAATTCTAGGAGATTGCAATCGAGAAGTGAACCGGAAGAATCGGTCATACTTTGTTGTAATTCAAAATTCAAAAATTCAAATTTAAAGTCGGATTGAAGGATTATAAAGGCAAGGTCGTGATTGCGTGCAAGCGGTGCTTCAAAATTGCTATAGATAATTATAATGCAGTTTGCATCGACCATATCATCAACATCACTACACGGATGAAAATGGAAGTGTACGTTGTCAATTGTAATCAAGTAATAAATTTTCAAGCCATCTCTACAGGGACGGATTATTTTGTTTATTTCATATTCTAAATTGGAAATCATCCAACACTCATATGAGATATAGGTTAAGTTGGTTTATAATGTAAATGTGAGATATATGCTTAATGCGGCATGCATTGTCTACGGTCAAACAACATTAAGAACAATATCTAGCTACATTTAAACATGCATGAAAAATAAAACTAAATTAAGTAACAATAGTAAATCAATAACAACAATACGAAGAACACTAATTGGGACAGTTTTGTGTTAAGAAGAATAACTTATGTTGCACATCAATGCCTTCGCGCATAGTACATCGGCTTTTAATATTGCCCGCATTAAGAATTTGGTTCTCATTCATTAGTGGGATAGATATGAGAGTCTTCCCTAAGTCTATAGAGCTTTATAGTAAACCAATAACAACAGTAAGGATCATCTTTGTTGGGAATTGTGAAGTATGAGCATGCATTTAAATGCGGCGGAAGTGTGTGAATAACAAAATTTTCACATGAATTAATATAATAATTAAGATGAATCTAATTAATCTACCTGCAATTTACCCTAGGTGATTGTCATGTTGTAAATAAAAACTCACGATCAATACCCTAAACATGCTGAGTAGGATAACAATCAATTGAATGGGATGAGAATGAAGACCTAATAGGCCTCCTATTTATAGTAGAAAAATAAAATTTTATATTAGGAAAATATAGTATCTTTTAATATCCAATAATAAAAGATATTAGAAAAATCAAAGATTTTACATACCAATTAAAAATTAGTTTTACTTTTTTTATTGTTATCCAACAAATATCAACTCCATAATATATCGAGTATATTATAATAAATAAATCTCTACAACTAATATATCAAATATATTAACTTTTCTAAAAATAATAATTATCTAATAATTATAAATACAATTAATATTTCCAACATATTTAATTAATATTTTCTATTTAATAAATATCCAATAATTATTAAATCTAACATATTTATTATAATTCTGCTTTAAATAATTATCCAATAACTATTTAAACTTTAATATGCCCAACATATTATTAGCCGAGTTCTCTCAATAATTATCTAATAGTTATTTATAATTAATTTATCCAATAAATTGAATTAATATATCAAATATATATGTCTAACATGAGGTTTAACATAATTAATTGAGCTAGCTCGGGGACCGGTGGACCTATAGATTTGTGAATTTGAACTGTTCAAATTAATGAAACAGTGTATCATCAATTGAGCTAGCTCGGGGACCGGTGGATCTATAGATTGGAAGCTACAACGACTTATTGGGATCCAATCCCTACTCATGAACATGAGGTTTATTCCACTAAAGGACTATAGGACAAGTTAACGTCCATGGATATAATCGATCATCTGTCATATGATCCATCATGAGCTTGTTCGTAATTCACAGCTGGGACAAGAAATCTGTTCTACCCTTGTGATTACATATTTCTCCTTAAGTGCCACCGATTCCTCTAATGAACTAGTTGTTTATAGTCACACTATAAACCAATGTCCTCTCAGGCCAATGAGAGGCGAATACCCTTTGTTCAAGTCTTAGAATCAGTTCTTAGGGGAATAACTCTACATCTTTCCACAATATTAGGGAAGGTGTAAATTCAATCTTGTGACGTTGTGTTCCCAACTACTCACTACGACAATCCTCAATGTGGGAGGCTTATTGACCCAGTGTTGTTTGACTAGTCTCTCCCATGCACATCAAACGACGCTTTCATAAAGTAGAAGTTCTCAACCCACTCAAGATTAAGATCACATCGACATACGATTATCCTTAGCGAAATAGTTTGATACGAGTCTATAACAGAATTACTAGCTCAATCATAAAACTTCTGGTCCAGTCATATGTAAAAATTTCTTTTTGCATTGGCGACCCCACTCACATGTCTTCACATGAACAACCAGAATCAGGTTGTTTGCAACTATTACAAAGCGGGTCGCACCCTTAGTGTTACCAGGACTTAGGCACTATAGCCTTAGTCCATATAGTGTAGACAATTTTAGGTTATAAACTTGGAGCTAGATCCACTTGTATGTCCCACATACTTGTCCAAGTGTTCATATTAATAACCAAGACTTTATCGACATTAATCCAATTAATGAGATAAGGTTGAATGACGTTTGAATATTAAATATGCAAATTTATGAAAAACTAATAACTTTTATTAATAACTGAAAACAACATTAAATGTCTAACATTAAATGCTTGTTCTTAAATATACAAACTACTAGGCCTTTGAGACAATCCCCAACACATCTAATCACCCCTTTCTCTCGAAACAAAGTGAAAAGAAAACAAAAAGTGGATGATTGGTCGACTATTGTTAATTAACATGCTTACTTTGTAAGTGATTACTTCTTCACTTGCCTTAACTAATTAACTTAGTTCTCCTATAACAAACTTAAACATGCAACTACTTAACCAGAATAATGCTTACAACAATCATAAATAATAATAACATCAATTAAAAGAAAATACTTTGCTTCTGTGTCACTCAAAAGCAATGTTGTGTACTTTATAGCAGCTACCTTGCAGCTTAATCTCTTGGCAGGATAGTTGACCTTAATGCCCTCTACATTCACAATTACTTCAGCTATTGGAATAACTCTCTATCTCTGATTCTTTTAGAATTTAATCAAAATAATTGACTTCACGCTGACTTCAAAATTCGACATTAACAAGATGTTCGATAATATAGTAAATAAAATGGAGAAATCAAAGACCCGAAAAAGAATTGAAAGTGAAAGGGAAGCTTTCCTTGCTAATGCTCTCACCAAAAGAAATATTGAGGACTATCTAGAGGCTGCTTGAAGCTCAACTTCTTGTCATGAAAATTGATCTCAATTCATAAGAGTTATCTAAATGCCTTCTACATTCGGAATGCCCTCGATATTAGGAATTACCCTCTCTCTCTTTCTCTCTGTAAAGGTCCGACCCAGACTAGGGTCACATCTAGGCCTATACCTTAAATGCATGATTTAAAAGATCGTTAAAAGCTGAGACATTACGAGTAAATACCTCATTTATTAACGAAACGAAAGTAGTTCGTAAAAACGCACAAAGTGGGTACCTAGTTATAAAATTAAGTAAAATAGTAAAAATTTCATACAATCAGTACATATCTCTTGTAAAGAAAAATCCAGATAAACGAATGTGGAAGAAGAATACACTAAACCAGACACAACAACTACACAAGCCCATGGTCTTCAGAGCTTCTGGATCAGCCATCCTGGTAGAGCCCGTGCGTACCTGCGAAGACCACATAGAAAAATGGGTGAGTTATTAAACTTAGTAAGGATCTCTAGCCGGGATCAGCACAAGTAAGATAATGAATGCATAAGAACTATAAACAAGCATGAGTAATGATAACACTGGGGTCCCATAAGGGATCTGCAGTTCCAGAGTATTCAGTGGATGGTAAAGGTGACACCGAGGCTATCCCGATGGAATATGCCACTCTCTAGCCCCACTAGATAATCTTATGCACCTCTAGGGCTACCCTTGTAGGGAATGCCACTCTCGGGCCTTCGATACAACACTTGCTCATGAATTTAATAGCTACATGTATAAACGAGTACAAAGTGTCACAGCAATATAGTTAAATAAACAACAAGTGCATCGTAGCATGTACCAGTTTATAGTATATCATTCATCCAATTCATCTCCTAACATTTACACACACATATATATATATTAATCACATAATAGTAACATTCAACAATATCACGCGGAATAGGGCAACAACCAATAATATAATTTCACCCGAATAACCTTACACATGCTTTTATTTATCCACATGATCCTAAGCTAAGGGTAAGATTCTCTTACCTTGGTTGAAATTCGCTAATTTGTCCTTAGAAGGCTTGAACTGCGAGTCTCGAAGGTTTTCCCAAGTTAAACTGGCCAAAATAGGGTTACAAGTTTGAATTAGTGCCTAAAACTATAAAAAATGGATTCGGGGCGTCAAAATTACCCAAAAAACACTATCCAAAAAATTCCCGGCGAGATCGACAACGGCGCGTGGTCGGACGATGGCAGAAGGTGGCAGCACGTGGGGTGATGGTCGTCGACGCGTGAGATCCGCTCGCAGAAGAAAACACTTATAGGTACGGGTGAACGTGGTATACGCTGAGAGGCAGAAATCCATCTCGGGACGCGAACCGGCTAGGTTTGGGACGCGCTGACGGTTCAGGCAATACCCTAAGATGCTAGGTGGCGGTGTCGGAGTCTTCAGCTTGCGATTGGTTGAGGCGTACAGTGAGCTGGGGGCCAAACGTTGCTGGACACGCGCCTTGCTCCGGTTGGCTACCTGATGCGACTGCTGCTTCACGAGGTGACAACGGTTAGCGACGGCGCTGATTGTGGTAGGTTGTCGGACGGCGCAGCTGGGTGTCAGATTTGTAGAGAAAATAATAGGGTGGCGCTAAATTCGAGAGAGAAGAATGATTATGTTTATCATTTTGTCTCTTTTGACTTTTTAATAAATGACAAGAATTGACTAAAAATTACCAAAATACCCCTAGAGCTAAAAATGACCATTTTACCCATAGTTTTCAAATTCCGACTTCACACCTCTCGAGATAAGACTTTAATTGGTACATTTAACCTAAAATAATTTTCAAAGAGACCCTCTGGAGTCCCGGTAAGCCCAAAAAGAACAAAACTAACCTGGAATTTAGGGGAAGAAAATTCGGGTATTACACTCTCTAATTTTAAATGACTCACTATTTGACTTCAAGAGTTGACATTGAATCTACTGGTTGAAAGTCTCTATTTTAGGCAAGAGAGCCTTGATTATCATCCACTTCTTTAGCATTTTATTTAGGGACGCCTTAACTTGCTGCTACTAATCCTTGCTTGGGCAAGCAGCAATGAATCCTGATCATTCATCATTCTTTGAATGAGTCCAAAATTATTTATTTTATTTTCCGTATGTTTAATTCTAAATCGAGCTGAATGCGACCAACATTGAGAATGCACTACCTTTGTCAATACCTTCAGCTTCTACATTAATATGGAAATGCGGCTAGTATCAACAATGTTCTGACTAAACCTATACCTTCAGCTTCCATTTTCCTGTGCTAATATGAATGCTCGCAATATTAATGAGTTTTTAGCAATAAAATACGAGAAACATTAAAAAAACATACCATAAAAGTGCCTTTTCGCATATTTCATATTTATTATACCTAATTGACCAAGTAGTGTATTTAGCCTAATTTTCATATAAAATCATGCAATTCTTAGACTTTTAGCTTGAATAAATAAAAAGAGCACAAAATCCTATAGAAATGAAGTTGAATAACTCTTTAAATGGAGAGTTATCAGGCTGTTGGGAACGTGGATTATCATCAATCGTCTATCATAGACAATTTCCATCCATTTTTCCCTTTCACAAGAACTTTAGTGGTTTTGATCGTTGCAGCTACTTTAGCTTCAGACATCGTTGGTCACTTCCTAAGTGCGATCGTTTTTTCAATCGAACATGTGCTTATCGGTCTATGGAGAAGCGAGATGTCCTTGTATGGAAAATGATGAAGGCTAAAGTGTTGCATATATAGTTTCCTTACTTTCCAATCGAAGTTTGGTTAGATTATAAGTCGCCACATCTTGAGGATCAATCATCATGTGTGACAGTTCTTCGTTCTAAGGAAGATTATTTCCTGAATTTTTCTTGTTTTTTTAAGTTTCTAGTAACTTGTATTTTAGGTTGTAATTAATAGTTAAATATACTTTAATGGAATTTTTCTTTGTGTAGAAGGCATTAGCTTCATAATTCAGCTTTGCTTTTAAAGTTTATTTTTCTTAAACAACACCTAATTTTCTTCATTATGCCTTAGAAATTTATGATTGTTAGAATGTGGAATGCATCCCTAGTTCTTTAATTTTCAATTGGATAGAAAGCATGGGCCCACCTTAGTCAAGTTTATGATTGATAGAAAGATGCGACATACACTACTTTGGGGAGTTATTTAACTTTGGTTGGCCCAAAAAATCCTAATCATTGCTAGTTCTTTAATTCTAAATTGGATAGAAAGCATGGGCCAACCAACGCGAGATCTATTGAGCCATTTCGGGTAGCTTTTATAATTGAACCCAAAGACTTAAATCATTACAATCAAAACTTAGTCAAGCTTAAGTTTGGGGAGTTAAGCCACACTTTCATTGCGGATAATGAATAGTTTAAGTTTGGGGGTGAGTGCAAGGCCATTGAAAAAAATTCAAAACTTCTATCCTGTTTAGTTTCAATTTTTTTAAAAAAATCAAGTGTGAAAAGCAAACTTTGAATGCGAATAACATTTGGTTATGGAAAAATTTAATAAAGAGCTAGTAGTCTTAGGTCTCAGAAGTATTACGTTATTTACTAGAAGCATAAGTGTTCCTTTTTCCTAAGTGAGCCTCTTTATGCTCAAAAGTGCCATTTAGAAGTAGTGAGATACAAGCGTCGTAAGCATGTGTACAACCCAAGAGGAATGCGTAAAGCAAAAGCAAAACAATTTTTGTTGAAGGAAAGGATATTTTTGGCAAACTTAGCGAAATGGTTTGTTTAAAAAGTTTCTGAGTTGTAGACTTTGATTAATGAGAGTACTTCAAGTTATCAAAATGGTTAGGGATTAAGAGCTAGTGATATGTAATGCTTTCTAACAGTTCTAGAAATCAAAGTTGAGTGGAGAAGATTGTGTTTTGTTGAATGAATTTGGAACCTAGAAAGTAAAAGTTGAAGTAAACTGCTACACAACTCCTTAAGTGTGGGCAATTACGAGCACCATTCTGGTGTTTTGAGGTAGTTTTGCCTTGGTTTTGTGAGTTCTTCCGGATGAATCCACCATGCTAGAGATAAAGACTAAGGATCGAGTCCTTTAGTTGACAGTAGAAGCATCGATCTGGATCCTTTGCTCTAATTTCGCTTTATCATTTTAGTTTTCTATTTACTTGTTTAAAAGTAGTTATTCTTTTGATTTACTGTTTGTATTTGGATTGCATTATGTCTATGTTTTAGAATTCTAGTTTATTTCACTTTAATAAAGCATATTTTTCAGGATTTTGATTTGTTCTAGTTAACCATGATGTATGTCGAATGAAGTTAACAACAATATTTGGAAGAGGATATTGAGATTAGTATTAAGTTAGGAATAGAAAGATGCGATATTAATTAAGATGACTCAATAGATCTCGCTTTGGTTGATTGACAACCCAACAAAAGAGTCCTTAGACTCGCTTTTAGAGAAGAAGTTCTTAGTGAACCACCAATCTTAATCATTAGGATAACTTAAGAACTCTTAGTTGTTAGAAAGATGTTAAAGATAATCATTTCACTAATGCATGAATTTTATAATCATTTTTATGAAGGTATTCCGAGAGAAAACTTTAGCCATAATTTAAGTGTTTTATCCTTCTTACCATGATCTATCATAAGTGATAATAATCGCTTTTCTAAGTAACTCCTGATCAATTTAAATAGTGTTTTTTTTATTCTGCTTTAATTTTATAAATCACAAAATTCCAGTTAAAAGTTTATTTAAGTATTGACTCATAAGTTCCATTTTACTTGTGAAGCATTAACTTCATATCTCTGTGAAGAACGATATAAATATACTTATCAATTGCTGCTATTTGATTGTGTATACTTGTGTATTGCAATTTCGAAAGCACGAAGCATTGATATGTGTCATTCATTTAGAGTTGATTAGTTAAAGAATTTAGTACACGTTCAATACTGCACCAAGTTTTTAGCATTGTTGCCAGAGACATGGAAGAGAATGATTAGCAATTTAAAGTTGTGAACTTAAGAGTAGTTCCTAAAAAAGCAATGGTCCAACATATTCTATTTGTCAATTGCAGGTGAATACAACGCAAGGCAAAGAAGTTCTAGGACTTCAAGCTAAGGTCTAGGTATGATAGACGAAAGACTATGCACTGTGTCGCGTATTCCATTTGAGTAGTCGCAGTCATTGCCACCGCGTTTGAAACGAAAAATCATTTTCAAAGATTCTTCCGACGAGGAGACAAACCAAAGTGCCATTAGTGCAATGCGATGAAACAGTAAAGATATTAAGTACACCTAGTAATCAAAAGGTTAAAAATTTAAACATCATCCTCAAATATTTTATTTGTTATATGCAAAATATTTCCCGAAATATCTGACAAGGCCTAGAACCTCTCGAAGGACACCCGAAGCGATTCCAACCCCCGCTAGGGTCAGCCAAAAGAGGCCTTGACCCCTAGAGGGTCGGCCAGGGAGGCCTTGATGCACCTGTTGGCGTCGTTTATGGGGACGATGCACCTGTTGGCGTCGTCTATGGGCACGAATGAGTGTTTTACCTAAAAAGTTGGAATCCTTACGCTTTTTTCGTAAGATGTCAAACATTGAGAATCACAGCCATCACAGTGTCGATGGAGATTCAGATGCTGAACACGCTTCAGTGGGAGTTGCCGTTAGAAGACATGAGAACGCTCATGTCGAAAACCACCCGGATCCTGAGGCTAAAGTAACCAGGCAAGAACCAGAGCATGCAGATCCGAATATTTTGGCTTTGGACAAGCAAGTACGAGGAATGGCGGAGAATTTGGGTCATCTGATGGAGTTACTCCAACATCCACCTCCAGCCTGAGCTCTCATCGTTAGAAACCAGCAAGCACTGTAGTAGGCAAAGAGGCGACGACCTACCAAGAAGAAGACTATGACAGAGAAGTCAGCACCTTTGGTTCGAGACCCTAATAAAAAGAAAGCCCCAACCATTGAGACTCCAGGAGAGGCTCCTTGCAGAAACCCAAGACCGGTCGAATGACTTCGACTAGACAGTAATGATCGAAGGAGGGAGCACTCGATTCACCAAAGAATTGGTTCTAAACTTGAAGGTTCTTCAAGAATGTAGTCTGTCCAGAGCATTCAGCCATGGATCACCTCTCGAGGGTCATCCACCCAACATCCTTCAAAGACCCCAAGTACCCGGAAGATGGGATTAGATTGGGGGATGGATTTCAAGGACCTGATTAACTAGCGATGAAAGGAAGCAGCACCAGGCGAAGCCGAGGACCAACCTTGGTTAGCTCAGCTTCGCCTCCTCCAAGATCAATTAGGGATATAAAAAAGATGCAAAACCAAGACGAGCTTGGCCTAGGAAATCTAGCCGGTCAAGTCAACCCACCTTTCAGTGACGAAATCATGAAGGAACTAGTTTCGAAGAAATTCAAGATTTAAACCATAAAGACATTTGATGGGTCCAATGATCTTGTAGAGCACCTAGATTCCTATCGGGCATGGATGGAAATCCATAAAGTTCAAGACGTAATTAAGTTTCGACCATTTTTATTCACGCTCATAAGACCTGCCGGGAGATTGTTCAGGTAGCTCAAGCGCAAGTCCATTGCCTTATTCATGGAGCTAGCTAGAGCTTTTGTCACCCTATTTTTGGAAGAGCGAGATCATAAAAAGTCAGTCACCAACCTACTGACCGTGAAGAAAATGAGCCATGAGACCCTTCGGGAGTACATAGCACGCTTCAATAACAAGGCATTGCAAGTCGAGGGATACATCGATGCTACGACTCTTGTATCGGTCGTTTCTGGGCTAAAGGATGAGAAGTTTCTGTGGTCAATAAGGAAGAAAGCTCCACTCACATATGTCAAGCTATTGATTTGGGCCCAAAAGTACATGAGCGCAAGAAAGCTAGTTAACTCCCGAGCAGTGCGTGGAAGGAAGACGCTCTATTTCGGAGCGAGAGAAGTCAACAAGACATCGTGAGTCTAATTACAAGGAGTGGAGAAAGCGGAGGGCAGAAGAACGCCAATAACGAAAGAGTAGACTGATTGCAAAGGAGTGTCACCCAACAAGTTCGAAAAGTACACTCTAACGGTGGTTCTAGTAGAAAAAAGCTCGATGAAGATTCAAGACAAGGAAGACTTGAAGTGGCCGAGCCGGATTAAAATAGGACCGAGAAAAGAAAAAAGGGCAAGTATTGCCTATTTCAGAGGGATCACGGTCACGAGTTCATAGAATCCCTCATTCGAAGAGGGGGACTGAATAGGTACACCGAAGATGGTGGAAAAGTAGTTGAGTCCCCTACAAGAAAACGAGAGCGAAAAGTCACCACCGCCTCAAAAGATCAGAACTATCATTGGAGGACCTGCTGGAGGGGAGTCCAATCGGAGTCGGCAAGAAAAGATAAAACCAGTCAGGGGCATACTCAGAAACGAAGAATTGCGAGTGATGGCAGTAGTGAACGAGCAACTCGACTTCCCTACCGTTGAGGCTGTCACACTATACCAGCCCCATAACGATGCATTGGCTATATCTTTAACTGTCTCCAACATCCGCATCAGGAGAACCTTATTGACGAAGGTATTTCGGTGGATGTGGTATCGCTAAAGGCTTATGACGCCATGAAGCTAGGAAGGGAAAGGCTTAAACTGAATATGACACCCTTAGTCAAATTTGGCAAGAGCACACTAACCCTGAAAGGTTCAATTGAACTCCCAGTGACTTTTGGTGAAGGGGACAACATAGTTCTCCCATTTGTAAAATTTCTGGTGATAAACGATAACTCCGCTTACAACGCAATACTAGGAAGACCCACTATACACGAGTTAAGGGCGGTCACATCAACCTATCATTAGTTCATGAAGTTCCCTACTCCTATGAAGGTGGGGCAAGTTCAAAAAGAACAACTATCTTCGAAGAAGAGCTTCCACACATCTCTACGTGGAGTGGTAAGAGCTAAAAAGGTAAGAACTATCAAAGATGAGCCAGTGCCAGGTGTGATTGACAAAGAGGCAGCACCTGCAGAGGGTCAGCCCTCAGAAATAGATCTGAGCCCTTCCTCAAAAGGAGCTGAGCAAGGTAGAGGAGAACCTGCGAAAGAATTAGAAGCGCGTCCTTGTTACGCGAGACGTAAACAGTCAATATTTGAACTAGTTTAGTTTCGAGTAATGAACAAGTCTTGTAAAGTTCCTGCGAAGAAATGTCGATGTGTTTTCTTGAACCGTCGACGACATGTTAGGGGTAGATCCAAGTGTTATGGTCCACAGGCTCAATGTCGACCGAGACCATAAGCTGGTACGTTAGAAGCGAAGAACGTTCAATCACGAGCACAACGAGGTCATTACCTAGCAAGTAGATGAATTGCTGAAAATAAAGTTCATTAGGGAAGTACACTACCCTGAGTGGTTGTCGAACGTCGTCCTAGTAAAGAAACCGAACGGAAAGTGGAGAACGTGCATCAACTTCACCAACCTGAACAAGGCATGTCCTAAAGGTAGCTTTCCATTACCTCGCATAGACTAATTAGTGGATGCGACGGCAAGGCACAGCTGTTGAATTTCATGGATGCCTATTCAGGATACAATCAGATGAGAATGCATCCCGACGTTCTGGATAAGCCGTTCTTTGTCACCAGCAGAGGCTTGTATTACTACAACGTCAAGGCTTTCGACTTGGAAAATGAGGGCGCAACCTACTAGAGGCTGGTCAACAAAATGTTCGCCCACCTAATTGGAAAGAGCATGTAGGTCTATGTGGATGATATGCTGGTAAAGAGTAAGCTGGTAGAAGGACATCAGCACGACCTGATGGAAGCCTTCGACACCTTACGATAATACAAAATGAAACCTAATCCTTGCAAGTGTGCCTTTGGCGTCAGTTCGGGGAAGTTCATAAGTTTATTCAATCAGCAAATTTATATCAAACTTAATTTTATTAAAAAAAATAATATTTTATAGATCTTTAATTTATTAAACTAATGAATGAATTTGAAAAAAAAGAATAGTTTAAACTTTTTTTTTTTCAAATAAAATACTTCATTAAAAACACAACTCATAAGCTAGAAAGCTCAAACAAAACTAAAGCAAACACCTCCGTGGGGAGGCACTTCTTATAACTATCATCCACACTAATGCTGTCTCAAAAGGATTACACAAACATAACAAAAGGGGGCTAGGCTCCACCGATAGTTTGGCCAATAAGTCAGCTACACGATTATAACCACGCCTACAAAAAGAAAACGCAATCTCCTGAAACCGATGGAAAAATCCAATACATCCTCAACAATCCTGTTGAAAATCTTGTTGAGGTCAGAAATATCTTGAGAAATCACATTAATCAAATTAATAAGATTACGGGAGTCGGATTCCACCAAGATAAAAGAAAGGGGCCCTAAGTTAGCATCCAGGATGTGCTTCAGTCCCTTCTTTAAAGCCAAACCTTTAATCATAGTTACCGAGGAAGCCTTGATGTCCTTGCACGAACCAATCAAAAGGGGCACTCCACAATCATCACGGACGATCTGGCCTAAGCTCCCAATCCCAGAACATGCATCCAACGACCCATCCACATTCAGCATCCACCTCCCAACCGGGGGAGCTGCAAACGTCTAAAGAGCCACCCTCACAATCCATCGAGCCCTCTCCACCTGGACCAAATACAGATTTAGAAGAATAAGAATTTATCGCCACTGATATCATATTACCAAGTTTCCTGTTAGACATATCAGCACTTTTATGAAGTAAAGCATTTCAAAAATTCCACAGCTGCCAGATCACGATCAAGACTTTTCGGATGTCATGACTCGAAACTCTAGAGATCATTCCTTCCCAAAAGCCTTCACCCGACTTCACACACCTGAAAAAAGAGGAAAAATCAGATAATGTAGGAAAAAAGTGAATCCAAGCTTTAATCACCAGTTTACAATCTTTAATGATATGCATATTAGTTTCCAGCACCGTGCCACACAACATACAAGAACCATCAATATCCACCCCTCTTCTCATAATATTAACTTTAGACGGGATAACATATTCAAGAGATTCTAGGCTCTGATTTTAACTTTGGGAGCAATGTCAACCTTCCAAAAGGCTTTCCACATATTGGATTTAAAGAAGAAATCAGAAGAAGAAGGCACGACAACCCCAGATAAGTTCCTTGCCAGATGGTAAGCACTTTCCACATCAAATTGGCCATTCGAACTTAAGTTCCAGATTATCTCATCATCTCTCTGCCTCTCCCCCAATAAAATTCCCAAAATAATCCTAGCATCTTCTCTAGAAAAAATACTTTCGATTTTCCTGACATCCCAATTGCGCGCTTCATTAATAAGATTGGCCATTTTCATATCCTTCCAAGGAGAACGAGTGCTAAAAACAAACACATTTTCGGCTCTACTAAGCCACAGGTCTCTCCCAATCATGATCGAATTACCTTTACCCACCTTCAACTCGGTAGCCATGTCGGAAGAGATCACAGCCCCAAAGGACACTACGCCAGTTAAGAGATGGGGATCTCCTAGTTTAGCCCCCAGAAAATCCATGTCCCTAAAATAGCGACCTTTAAGAACCTTAGCCTATAAGCACTTCGGATCCCGAAGGATTCTCCAGCTTTATTTATCAAGCATAGCTTGATTGAACTGGCTCATACTGCGAAATCCTAGGCCACCACGCTTTACTCGAGCACATCTTATTCTAACTCATCTAGTGGGCCTTATTGCGACCTTTCTCACAATCCCACCAAAAGTTAGCACAAACTTGGTCAATTTCATCACAAATATCCTTCGGGATACGAAAGAAGCTTTATAGAATAAGTTGGAATTGCTTGCACAACAGCCTTGATAAGAACATCCTTGCCCCTTTTTTAGAGGACTTTGCCTTCCCAGCCTTGCAGCCTATTCTTAACCAGCCCAAGGATCTTTGAAACAACAATTTCTTGTTCTGACCAGTTTGCGACAGCATTCCAAGATAGCTCCCTAAATCGTTATTAGCCTTGACTCTTATAATTTTGCACAGGTTAGCCCTACCAAGGCCCTCCACATTTTTGCTAAACATCAATTTAGACCACCTCGCCAGACGTAGTCCCGTACACCTCAATAATCTTTTTAATTTCCAAACAATCCGATTATTTAGCCTTGGCAAATAGTAAACAATCATCAGCAAAAAATAAGTGGGAAATAGAATGACATAAATTATTAATTTTCAATCCTTTGAACGCAAACGCTTCCCCTATGTAGAAATAGCGAGAAACCCTTATCACAAATAAGAAAAATGTAAGGAAAGAGCGGGTCACCCTGTCTCAACCCTTTGCCCGACCCAATAGACCCTCGAACAAACGCAAATTGATTTGGCGAGATAATTTTCTCCAAGAAAGGCTTAAGTTGATTAGCCAGCATTTTGGCAATTATTTTATAGATAGTATTGCAGAGACTAATCGGCCTAAAGTCCTCCATTCTAACTGGGCACTGGATTTTCGGAATAAGAGCAATAAATGTCTGATTCAAAGGGGAGATATGAACTTTATCATTGAGCACACCCAGACAAGCTCTCGCCACGTCTTCACCCATGATATCCCAGTATTTCTTAAAAAAGAACGCATTAGCTCCATCAGGAGCTAGAGCAGATTCCATGAATCCTTCCTTTTTGCCACCACCAGATGCCCATAGAAACCAGTGAACTTCCACGAACTCGTACCTTCTGTCACAAAACATTGATATGACCCGGTGTATAAGAGTTCACCCTCACATCCCACCCATCCATCCACAGAAGAATCAAACCACCACTACTACCCTCGCTCGGAACAAAAAACAATGATCAAAATTGGTCTCGACCTTCACTTTTCCAACAAGCCTATCTCCACCTTTAGATTCCGAAATAAACAACATTTGGGGCTGAAACTTTTGCACCTCGTATCGAAGTGCCCTTAATGCTCGGGGATTCCCCAATCATCGAACATTCCAACTCATGATTTTCATTGCATCATCAACGACATTGATAAATGCTAAATTATGTAACACTACAATCATTAACATAAAATGTACTAATGATCGTTACGCAACGAGAACGGTATAAATGTTTTTTTTTTAGAATTATAATTAATGAATGAACTGTCAAAAAAAAAAAAAGAATAAACGAAAATTAAACTCCCAAGTAAATATAAAAAAAAGGAAAGAAATCGAAAAGTATAAATTTAATTTAATAAAGAAGCGACACGTGTAAAAGCCCGAAATAAGTAGGACCCACAAAAAATCTGGTTCCACGTCAACATCGGTTCGTTTTACCTCCCCGTAAAATCAGCTTCTTTTAAGCTGCATTGGGGTTTAGGGCTTTACACTTTTTCTTTCTTTCTTTTTCTTATTTTTTAATATATATTTTCTCTTTTTGACGGTTTGGATTTGAGATTCCATGGTTTCTTAGCCTTTGTCCATCTCCAATTTTTCTAGGGTTTTATCTTTCCCCTTGGCGGCTCGGTTCTTTTATTATTATTTTTTTTTTTGTTCTTCCTTTCAATTGCATAAAAATATATAGCTATAAGTCCTACCTTATCGCCATTGTTTTGTTTTGATTGATCTCAATTCCACCGGCATATAAGTCCTTCCTTTCTTTAAAATTCATAAGTCGAGCCAGAGCCGGAATGCGAGAAAGCCCGAGATGAACTTAAGGCCTACTTCGACGCAGCACCCCTCCTATCCAAACCAGTTCTAGGAGATGACCTCTTCCTCTACATAGACATGTCAGAGAAGGTGGTGAGTTTGGTCTTGATTAAGGAAAGTGATGTATGCCAACAACCAGTGTACTATACCAGTAAGGCCATAGTGGATACCGGAAACCCATTATCTCCAAGTTGTAAAACTAGTTTAGCAGTGGTAACGTCGGCTAGACGATTGCGTCCATACTTCCAAGCCCACAAGATAGTTGTTCTAACCAACTTCCCTTTATGCCAAGTCCTGTAGAAGCCGGATGTCGCTGGAAGATTGATGAAATGGGCGGTGGAGCTCAGTAAGTACGATGTACACTACCAGGCCAGATCGTTCATTAAAAGAGCAAGCGGTAGCCAATTTCATTGTGGAACTCACCCCACCGCTGGAGAAATCGGAGGAAATTCGAGTCATAGAAGATCCAGGAGTGTGAACGTTTATGTTGATGGGTCTTCAAACAACAAAGGTTGTGGAGCTAGGTTGTTGTTGCAACCCAGTGAAAGAGATCGACTCGAATATGCCCTCATGTTCAACTTCCAAGCGTCCAACAATGAAGCTGGATACACAGCCCTCATTTTCGAGTTAAAGATAGCGACGGTAGTAGAGGCCAAAAGGCTCACCATCATGAGCGGCTCCCAGCTGATCGTCAGTCAAGTGTCAAGGTGTACTAGGAGAAGGAAAGGCGAATGATGGCCTACTTAGAAAGGGTCAAGCAGCTGCTGACATTGTTTGTAGAGGTACAAATCCAACAAGTACCTAGGTCCCAAAATGCCAACGCTGACGCATTGGCGAAGTTAGTTGCTGCCTACGAAATCAAGGTATCCTCGACCATGCTAGTGGAAATCCTGCATGAAGTTAGTAATGCTACCCCAACGTCATAAGCGACGTGGATGACCCCCTTCCTAGAATACTTAGTGGAGGAGAAGTTGCTAGATGACAAAAATGATGTTCGACGTCTTAAGTTCAAGGCTTCCAAGTATGTGGTGCAAGGAGATAAGCTATACGAGAGGGGGTATTCTTTACCTATCTTTAGATGCTTAGACCCGAGGCCACTTATGCAATGCGGGAAGTGCACGAAGGCGTGTGTGGCAACCATGAAAGAGCAAGGTCCCTAGCCAAGAAGTTAGTCAGGCAAAAGTACTTTTGGCCAACCATGGCCGAAGACTCCAAAAAGTATACCCGGGCATGTGACAAATGCCAGAGATAATAGGGAGTAGACCTTATAGAACCTTTACCAACCAGGCAAGGCCAAGTCAAATTCGCAGTAGTAGCAGTCGACTATTTCACTAAGTGAGCCGAAGCTGAGGCCTTAACGACTATCAACGAGAAAAAGGTATTGAATTCATCTGGTGGTGCATAGTCTGTAGGTTCGGAATATCCCAAACTTTGATCACCGACAATGGAAAGCAGTTCGCAACCAGGCTTTCCAACAGTTCTGCTCTGAGTTAGAGATCCAACATCATTTCTCATCGCCAGTTAACCCACAGGCCAATAATCAAGTGGAGGTAGTCAACAAGATCATAAAAAAGAACCCTCAAAACTAAGCTTGAAAGTTTAAAGAGGTCTTGGGCGGAAGAGCTCTCACAAATATTGTGGGCAGCGCACAACACCTAGAACGACGAAAAGCGTGACTCCCTACTAGCTGGCATTTGGAGCAGAAGCGGTCATCCCAGTCGAAATAAACTTCTATCCCTGCGCGTTGAGTCTTTTGATCCAACTTAAAATAACCAACAACTGTGGATGAGCCTAGATCTCCTAGAAGAAAAAAAAAGGATGCAACCCACCTAAGGGTGGCACGATACAAGAACCGAATCATCAAGTACTACAACTCTCAAGTGAAGATAAAGTGTTTCCAAGTCGGAGACTTGGTGTTACGAAAAGTAATGTCCAATACCAAAGAGCTCAACAACGGAGCCTTAAGGTCAAATTGAGAAAGAACCATATCAAGTCACCAAAATTACTTGCCTAGGCACGAACTACCTCGAGGATATGGACGGGAATAAGATCCTCCATCATTGGAATGTTGAACACTTGAAAAGGTACTTTCAATAGAATGTAATTCAAGTCTTTCAAATGTTGGCTATAAAAGTTTGGTTTTTCATCCTTACTAAAGCTCTCTTAATTTAAGCATTATTCTACTGATTTCTTTGTATTACAAAAAACTTAAATCATGAGGTATACAAGGAGAGAAAGAATCAATACTCAAAAAAGATAACATTCCATTCAAAATTTTCAAAATTGGGAAAGGAAAAAACAAGTACTCAGCAAAACAAAGGTACTTAGAGAAAATTCTACTTCAAAGATAAAAGCGAAAATTCATGGAATACTTCCAAAACCACGTCTACTCGAGCTTGGCCTACTAGATCCAGCTTGGTCAGGGTCAAGCCTGGTGGAAGGAACTCGAACTAGAAGGTCATTCCCCTGAACACCTTGGAAGATGTGAGAGTTGTAGTAAGCGACGTGTGCTGGATCATTTGACTGGCCAAACTCAAAGGTTGGAAGAGAAGGATCGGCTACCCTCTAAGCTGCGGTAGCACATAGTGACTTGAAAACTAGAAGCAAATTCCTGTTGCTAACACCTTCCTGAATACGGTTCAAGGTCTAGCTTATGGCCACCATATTAGCGTTATTCTCCAAAATCACAAAGGCAAGAGAGCTCTTCACCAAGTTAGCCAGGTAAGAAGCATTCTTTAGCTTCCCTTCAGCAGCAGCTAACTCCAGACGAAGCCGAGCAATGATAGATAAGTCATCCTTGTGAACATTAGCAGCTGGACTTTGGGCCGGATCAGTGGAAGTCCGAAGGTCAGCCAAAGTATCCTCTGCAACACGCCGAGCCTCTTGAGCCTGAGCTAGTTACCACTTAAGCTTGTCAAAATTTGAAGTCCATGAGGAGCGTGTATAACGCAAGTCCTCTGATAAATGCTGCGAAGCTGAAGCAAAGTGTGCAAAAGCCTATCAAAGAAAGTAAAAGTTAGTTTCAAGACATTCTCAAAAGTACGACAAAGATCAAAAGATGATAAGTGCACCTCGTACATCAGACGAGTCCCCTGTTTCATAGTTTGGAAGCGTCTCCAGTGGAAAATGGCATGGGAAGGGCCTCGACCTCAGACCATAGGCCAAAAATCAAACTCATCTCCTCAGCTGCATCCAAGGCAGGGCGGTAAGGTCCCGACAAAAGGTATGAGTCAAATACAGGCGGAGGACCAAATGAAGGTATTCGTGGAGCTCGTGGAATAGGATGAGCCAGGGAGAAAGCATCGTCAGAAAGGGTGCCAGTTCCGCCACAGTGCAAATTTGCCCCAATGTCCAAGTCCTCATGAAGCTCAAGAAATAGGAGATCCTCCTCTTTCGCCATGTGGAAGATGATCCTCTGAGGTAAGGTCCACCATTTCATTGGTCGGAGGCCTAACAAGAGAGTTGGAGGGATAGTGGGATATTGCATCAAAGGCTCGCCCAAGGTAGACTCATAGTTCATAGCCACTGTAAACAACAAACAAGATGTTAGAGCAGTTAAACGTCAACTAGGAGGCAGAGACTAATCAAAGCAACGTAACCAAACTTAGGTCTTTGTTCAAATCTTGGGAGTCCGGGCCGGCGTCACAAGGCATAGCGGACTCTAGAATAAGGTCGTAAAGAGCCAAATAGTTAGTGGTCAAGTACTGTGCGTTATGAATAGCCAAAGTTGGAAAGGTTATGATCGAGTTATAAAATCTCAACACCCGGGAGTAGATTGTTAGCTTCCTATGCACTACACACAAAAAAGTGTTAGTAAAGATGTGATAGCAAGTGGGCAAGGCAGAGCCAGCGGAAGAATACCATAAGTTCCAAAGAGAGTGGGAATGGTTATCGAGGCATTAGCACAAGGAATGCTCCAAGAGCCACTTGCAAAGAACCCGGTCACGCCAAGCTTTTTAGAAGTTGGGGCAGGAGATCAATGGCGAAATTCGGATCCGTGGAGTAAGGTAGCATCCCACTACTACATCGAAGTGTTGACAAAAGCGGTACAAGGAGAGAAGGTCCCGGGCGCTGAGGAAACCTTAAAAGCCAGCGTACTCCCAAAGGATGTGAACCCCGAAGAACACATTCCAAGTGTTAGGAGCCACATGTGCCAAAGCTAAACACACCATGTACAAAAATTCCTGAAGTGAAGGAATTAGAGGTAGACGAACACCTCTCTCAAACATGGTCGTGTAAAGGTAGGGGGAGAAGTTTTAACTTTATAGAATTTTCAAGTTATGGAAAAATTATTCAAAGGAAAATTTTCTCAAATAACGACATATTCCTTGAGATAAGATATGATTTTTTGGATATGGAAATATTATTTAGGAAAATATATTCTTGAAAAAGAATATGACGTATTTAATATAAGAAAAAATTGTTCAAATTTTTATTTTCCATGAACTTGAATTTGGCTTTTTAAGGGAATGAAATATTTTCTTAAAAATGAGAAGTATTGTTTCATAACCAAGAAAATCTAAGGCACGGATTACTCTTCAAATTTTGGCAACAAAAGTAAGTCCGAAAATGAAGAGTGAGGGTAAATGTTATAGGCAAAATATTTCTCGAGATATCCGACAAGGCTTAAAACCTCTCGAAGGATACCTGGAGTGATTTCGGCCCCCCAAGGGTCGGTCAAAGAAGTCCTTAACCATCAGAGGGTCGGCCAGGGAGGCCTTGACCTTCAGGGGTCGACCAAGCTCTTTTTGGCCCCTCCGGAGGTCTGCCATGGTAGCCTTGACCCCTCAGAGTTTGGCCAAGGTCGTTCCGGCCCCCTAGGGGGTTGGCCAAGGTAGGCTACAAATCCTCCAGGGTCGGCTAAAAAGGCCTTGACCCCTCGGGGGTTGGCCAAGCTAAATTCGACCCCTTGGAATCGGCAATGGCAGCCTCAGTCCCCTTGGAGTTCAACCAAGGTCATTCTGG
Organism: Cyclanthera cordifolia; assembly: GCA_037832605.1. Taxonomy (NCBI): domain Eukaryota; kingdom Viridiplantae; phylum Streptophyta; class Magnoliopsida; order Cucurbitales; family Cucurbitaceae; genus Cyclanthera; species Cyclanthera cordifolia. Next base: position 31,080 of record JBBMEG010068050.1, read on the forward strand.
CCCTTTCGGGGCCGGCTAGAGTAGGTTTATCCCCTTGAGGGTTAACCGTGGAGGTCATGACTCTCTCTCAGAAGTCGACCGAGTCCAAGTGACGATTGCATCCATTGATAACGGTCAGGAGTTACGCCGAGAGGGCCAGAACCCATCTTTATGGGTGAGCCATGAAGGTGAGGACCTGTAAGGGTTGACCGAGACCAAAGTCAACCTCCAAGGAGATCGGTCGAGTGGGTCAACCCGAGTTGATTGGCCGTGGAGGTTAGGACTCTCTTGTGGATGAGTCGACCAAGTCCAAGTAATCTCTCTAGAACCACTGTGCCGTAAGGTAACAATGGTCGAAGGTTACAACGAGTAGGCCTAGATCCCCGAGGATGGGTCTTGGAGGTTAGAACTCTCTCCCAGGAGTCGACCGAGTCCAAAGTAACGACTGGATTTGCTGATAACAGCCAGAAGTTACGCCGAGAGGGCCAAAACCCCCCCCCTTTATGAACGAGTCATGGATGTGAGGACTCATAAGGGTTAACTGAGACCAAAGACGACCTCCAAGGAGATTGGTCGAGTAAGCTAATCTGAATAGGTCAGTCGTGGATGTTAGGACTCTCATGTGGACGAGTCGATCAAGTCCAAGTAACACTCAGGGACGGTGCAATTATTGGGTGAAGCGTCCTGGGATTACACCGAGAAGGCCACACCCCTAAGGGGTCGTTCGTGGATGTGAGAACCTACAAAGGTTGACCGAGTCCAAGTAACTTCCAAGTCAAGACCGTTACACCTCAAAGGATAACGGTCAGTAGTTATTCCGGTATTCATTCTCGGTTTTGTGACGAACGTTTCTAACGACCGACCATTAACCCACCGTTAAGTGAGCCGCAACGGTTACAAGACCAGTTGTTGTAAGAAGTTTGAGCATTCTCCATTTGAAGCTAAGTTGAACAACGCTGACAATCTTTGTAAGTTGTTCTAAGTCTCAAAGCACTCTAACATACTCTCATAATGCTCTTACTGACTTAGGCATCGGAGCCATGTGGTTCACACCACACCGATGTGCCTGAAGTTTTTTCATTTTGCAGGCTTCTCGTCCTCGGTAACACAAATCGTACCGTTGATATCCATTGACCATTTTTCAGCATCAACATTATAAATCTAAGAAAAACTATATAAATACAAGAAAAGAAAAAGAGAGAAGAAAAAAGAATCTATATTATTTGAAAAAAAATTATAATAAAGAAAAAAAAATTAAGAAAGAAAAAACTATGTTTATATAAGGAAAAAAAATTAAGGAAAACTATATTACAAGAAAAAAAAGTAATGAAAAAGAAAAAATCTATATTATTAGAAAAATAATAATAAGAAAGAAAAAAAAGTTATGCTTATACAACAAAAAACAAAGGAAAAAAGATAAAATATGGATTAAAACTCGATGAAAAAATAAAAAATATTTTTCTAAAGACAAAAAAAAAACGTATATATCAAGAAATAGATAAAGAAAACCAAGGATAAGTAGAAATATAGAAGTAAATTTGATTTATCCTTTCTTAGGATAAGAAATATTTATAAGAATGTTTTTTTAATATTTTTAAAACCAATAAAATAAGAAATTTCTATAAATTTAAGTAACGAAAAACTTTACAAATAATAATGTGGAGATAAAAGTGTAATAATAAAGACAAAAAACGAAAAGAGAAGATTTCCATAAAAAAAAAAAGAAAACGAAAATAGAAAAATATTTAGAATAAAAAGATTCACTAATATCATATCATATCCTATCATTCTAGGCTTAAGGAGAAAATCATTTTTGGACGATTATCACATTTCACATTACCAACATGTTATACTATTTAAACTTATTTTTAACTTATTTTTATTACTAAAATAAACTCTAACTACCAACAAAGTGAGTTTAATTATAAACCTAAAAATATACTATTTTAAAGTGTTGCTTATGGAAAAAATCATTTTTGGATGATTATACCCTTAAGTCACATTTCAAATTACAAACACGTTATTCTATTTAAACTCTTCTACTAGCAACTCATCATTTTTTGAGCTAAGGTCCCCTTCTATAATAAGTATTAGTCTTACCAACTCATCTACTAGCAATTTATAAAGGAATTACAGCTAATTTAGTTGATTAGTTTGAATTAAGGGGCAATTTTTGCAAATAGCCAAAATATTTAACCCTAACTTTGGCTAAACCCCCTGCCCCTCGATTTTCTCTCTCCTCTACGATCTCACCTTCCCTCGCGGCTCCCTCTCTCCCGGTCATCTCTCTCCCTCATTTCGTCAACGTCTCTCTCTTCTTCGTCTTCTTTTCTCTCACCCAAATCGCCTGAACCCACCCCTCTCTCTCGCGTGATCTCTCTTCGTCTCTATGTGCTCTCTGTCTCTCTCTCGATCTCGTGATTGTTGTCTCTCTCGATCTACCATCTCTGTCTCTCTCTTGGCCTTCATTTCTCCTTAGGTCGAGCGAGTTCGATAAGCGTGCTGGAGGCGAGTCTCCCTTGCTGGTTCCAACGCTGGTTTTGTAGGTCGCTGACCAACTAAAGTCGAGTTGGGGGTTTGCTTCTGTCGGGCGTGGGATGAATGACAAGGAGTTATGGTAGTCTTTATTACCCTTCAAATTGATTGGAGTTTAATGGTGTCGAAGTTATTTCAAGGTCTTGGCCGAGAGTGTTTGTGAAGAGAAGTGGTTGGACAAACATTCGAAGCGAGTTTGGGCTTGGTTAGTTTGGTCTCATGGGTGTGTGTTTGTTGCTGGTTGTTTTCTCCTTGCTGTCAAATCGAAGGCTATAGCGTTAGGTTCTTCTTAGTGGCCAAAACTCAAGCGATTTGAGGAGTTCGAAGTTTGATTGCTTCTTGGTCGAGGCTGGGTTGTTGATCAATTGTTTTAAATGCTGCCTAGAAGTTGATTTCAAAGGTTAGATCTATTGTCAAGTTGAACCCAAGATTGGTAGCTCGGGTAGTGTAAGTGTTGCGGAACCTTCAAATCCGTTAAGTTCTTGTTGTGTATTTATGTTCTTGATTACTTACTTGTACTTATTATTTACTTGTAGGTTTGGAGGGGCTTGTGTAGAACATTCATTTGGACTCAAGTCTTGTTTTTAGCTAGTTCAAAGTGAACCCTAGTGTAAGGGACCCTAACCGGGTGTTGTTTGCTTGTATTTACCTAGAAACATATGCTTGTTTGTAGTGCACGTTCGTTTGTGGAATTGTATGCTGCTTTATCATGCTTCGTGTATTTCAAACTGTATGTTGCTCCTATTTGGCTGGTTAGATGCATGTAGGGTTTCTTGTTGATTTATGAACATGTATAAAAGATGGTAGTTTTGATTCTTAATACTCTTATGTTGAATATGTTTTAGTATCTTATGTATATTCGATGTCTGGTTTAATACATGTACTTGCATGATATTACGATATAATTATGTATTGTGTGTAGCATGTTATCGTGATGATCTGTTCTTATGTACTGAGCCCTAGGCGAATAAGTAGGTAGATTGTTTATGATACGTCTTTATCCTATTATGTACATGTTCAATAGATTATAGGATAGTTGCATGCATTGTGTGTTGAGATGAACGTCGAGTCACTTTCCATGATAGTGTGAGCATGTCGACCAGATGGTCTTGACATGTCTCTGTTCTGCCATAGGGTGGTTGTAGTAGACCATAAGGTCTGCTGCTACATAGCACGTCAGGGAACGAACCATCGAGGTGGCCGGACGCGGCAACGTTCTCTGACGGACAGAGGTAGTCAGATGTAAGAGATTGTGCTTGTGGAAGGATGGATTGCAACCATCCTGAGAGCGACGCGTGACCATCGGGTCTAACCTCAGGGTCTTTTAGACGTGTTGGGTAGCTGACCGCGGTCGGGGTTCTCGTAGTCCTTTCTGATACCTATGAGCTTCTCGAGATACTATTGGGTCTATTCTAACTAAGCGCAGTCTGAGCACACAACATATACGAGTTGCAAACTGTCAAGTAGAAGTGCGATCCAGGCTTTGGCTAGCGTATCCGCTAAAGCTTGGACAGATACCTGCTCCTACTGCTGGACGAGCTGCCGGCTGGCTTAGTACTATGGGGGAACTTGATTGGTTCTTGTTAGCCTCACTCGCGCCGGAGATACCATAGAAGGCGCCCGAGCGACTCCATAGCTTGTACCCATGTATCAAGGTGCTCCGCCTTACGTGACATGGTCGTGTCATGGCTTTTCAGGTCTTATGGCATTGGCTTAGGGACCTAGTTTCCCCCTACGGGAAGCATAGCCAAGTGATCTTGGATGCAGAGGGTGTGATAGGAGAATCAATCATTGGACGAGGATCCCTTATCGCGTGAGTTGGAGCTGGAACTTGCTAGGCAATGAGCAGCCGAAATTGCTAAGGCATAAGTGAGCGACGCGCTAGCAGGTTGGACTGTTCTCGGCTCGGCACCGTGCGTGGTATCTGATGTCTTTGAATTGACCCCACAGTGCCGGAGGAACCCAGGATACCATGGACGACTCCAGTGGATAGTCGTTGCATCTGGGTGCTCTACTGTACCTATAAGGAGCTGGGTAGTGACTTGGGAGTTTCACAGCATTGGCTGGTGAGACTCCTCGAATATTGCCACGAATTTTGAAACGCGTAGCACAGACACCCGTGAGCCAGGATGCTTTCCCGTTCGTTTGTACTTGTTATTCATAGACTTATGATTTATGTTTGCTGTGTTCTTATATGCTGCGTGCACCCCGTGCGGGGTTTCTTACTGAGTTCTCATAGACTCACCCCTTCGTTTTATGTTAGTTGTGGATTCAAAACCATAGTTGCAGGTACGTACCAGGATAGATGACCCGCGATGAGGATAGACCTAGTGGGGACGTGTCGGTGGTGTCGTTTGGTTCATCCCTTATAGTTTAGTCTCATTGCGTATCTTTCTGCACGAACTATTGTAATAACTTCGTTTCAAAATGTTTTAGTTTTGGAACCGAGATCTTGGGATTTATATTTATGTTTAAACTGTTGATTGTCTGCATAGGATAAATGTTTTGTTTGGAACTTGCAAGATTGTTTTAAACACGTTTTAAAATGTCCAGGTTCTGTTTTACAGGTTTTGCAGGTATGGGTTTCCCATATTTTAGGGGAAACTCTGCCGAAATTTTCTTTAAAGTTTTCATGCATTAGTCACTTTCGAGCCATAACCTAACGGTTATGTACCGGGTCGTTACATGATTGCTATTATGTTTTTAGTTCAAAATGTTTTTAGCATTTTGAATATCCTATTTTTATTTGCTATTCTATTTTAATATAGCCTAATTTCTTTCCATAATACTATCAAGAATAACTAAAGCACCTAGCAAAAAAAAAAAAAAAACAAAAAAACAAACAAGCAAGAATAACTAGCATACATTGTTAATAAACAAAAGTATAACTAAACATAATATTACATTATTTAAAGTAGGCTAACTTCAAGTAAGTAGTAAACAAGTATTAGTGAATAAATATATAATTATAATAATATTAAATTGTTTTAATTCTTTATATATATATATTTGTTTGAACAACGTTCTTTATATTAACTTTAAGAAGTTTGATATTTTTTTTGTAAATTATTATTATTTTAATTTTGATTATCATCCAAACTTATATTATATATAACACTTGAAGTTTCTCACCTAAATAAAAAAAATACACACAAATTATTTGTCTTGCCCTTTCGTCTCTCCTAACCCCTCTACACACTAAAATTCTAACCAAATTGTACTAATTTCATTAAAACTCATATCTCACCAATTTTACAATCAAAGTACTTAAAAATATAGTATAACTCACCTACCACTAAGTCACTTAAAACACTTTTTTATTTTCATAATAATAATAATATTAGTCTCAATATCAACCTAAGGAAAGAAGATTGGAAGGGAGCTTTATTTTTTAAATAAAATAATATAAATCAATTATTTCTTTTTAATTCCACTTAAAAGACATTAAGAATCTCCACTTAAAAGACATTAAAAATCACGCCTAAGTTATAATATCATTTCAATATAGTCTTTTACTTATTTTAACAATATTTAATTGGGATTTTTATAAGAATAGTGAGTTTACTTTTTTTCTTTATTAACTTTCATCTTCATTTTTATTTTCTCCAATTCTCAATTATTTATTTTATATTATTTAACATAATATTTATCTTTTATACACGTCACAATCAATATTCTAAGCTCCTAAACAATGTTTTAATTTTATATATTAAAAAAATGTAAATTTCTTTTTTTATAACAGTAGAACTATACTCTTAAAAAGATAATTTTTTGTACCTTATTCTTTGTAAAAGAACAAACCCTTTCACATAATCATTATACCAATCTACTTAAGTATATATGTTTTTACTATACTCATTTACAACTTTAATGTTGTAGTTATTTCAAAAATTAACGTTATCGATAATTATTTCACCATACATTAAATTAAAAAAATATACATATAGATATATATACATACATACACACATATATATAAAGAAGTCATTTACAGTTGATTCTTTATTTTTTTTAATTTTTTTTACTTAATTAAAATTTGATTTCTTTAAATGAAAATTTATTAGAATGACAATATCTCTTAAAATATATTATGTGCAAAGCACGTTAAATAATTCTAATATAATAAAATATTGAACGACTAAGTGTAAAAAAAGAAGAAAAATTATACAAACAAAACAAATCAACCGATGAAAATAAATACAATTGCATGTGTATATATTTATACATACACATTGAAAATCAATCACAAAAGATAAAATATATATATAAAATGATCAATAACTTAACAACTATATGAATAAAAGCCAAAAAGGAGCAGCGGAGATATTAAGTACACCTAATAATTGAAAGGTTAATAGTTTAAACTTGATATATGAAAAAGAAAAAAAAAAGAAAAAGAAAAAATCTATATTATTTGAAAAAAATAATAATAAAGCAAAAAAATTAAAAAGAAAAAACTATGTTTATAAAAGAAAAAAACTAAGAAAAAAAAATATGAATAAAAACTGGGTAACCAAAAAAATATATATATTTATCTGAAGCGCAAAAAATATATATATGAAAGAATAGAAAAAGAAAACCAAGACGGAAACAAAAATTCTAAGGTTGTAGAGGGTCACCATTCATTGAGACACTTAGGTACGATATTAAAAAGGTTGTTTATATCCATAACTATTTGGGGAATAAATTTTACATTCCTACCAAAAAATCAATTTAATTGCAAACATATTCAAAACGTATTTTTTTAGTATTTAAAAAAACATAAAAGTATATTAGTACCCTTTAAGTAACTATTATTCTAACTCGTCGTTGATCGTCACCATTGACGGTCGCCGTCGAACGTGTGTCATTCCCCGCTGTTGCCGAACGTGTGTCGTTCACCGCCGTCGCCGAACTTGTGTCGTTCACCGTCGTCGCCGCCGAACACGCTCTTCATCGCCGCCGCCGAACGCGCTCTTCACCACCGCCGCCCAACTCAACCTTATCGCTGGCGCCAACGAGGGATGGTAACCTCTGCAACTCAAACCCACTATTTGGAAGTTCAAAGTTGCAGGAAGAAGTTGCTGACGGCTATGTTTAATAAGAATGAAACACTAAATTGAAAGTGGTTTTATTTACAAAAATGTCATTAATGATGTATTATTTAGGTATTATATATCATTAAGGTATTATATATGTATTTGTATAATATTGTGTTTATTAATCCACTAATTAGTATTATATTTTACTATAATAATATATTAGAAACGTCGAAAAACTTACTAATATATTATAACGTTTACCATCTAATCTGAATTGTATGACTATTGTATTAATATGGTATAATCATCTAGGTAATATATAACCTATGTAATACAATATCAACTATCAATATTATAAAAGTAACAAAAAAGTATCATATAATAGTATTACATACGTATTGGTATTATCAATGTATTTTTTTATCTTCTACATCTCATAAACTTATGGTTTTAGGGTTTTTTGCAGCTGCCATCATCATACTCCAGGAGCTAATCAAGGAGATTCGCGGCCATCATCTCCGGCGGTTCGCGGCCATATTTTCCGGCAGTTCGCGGCCACCTTTTTCGGCGGTTCGCGGCCATATTTTCCGGCCGTCCGCCGCCATCTTCTCGTTTACATTCGCGGCTATCTTCTCCGGCCGTTCGCGGCCTTCTTCTCCGGTCGTTCGCAACAATCTTCTACGGTTGTGGCGGTCATCTTCTCCAATTTGTGCGTTAGGAAGAAAAAAAATATTTAGGACTTGAGGGTGAAGAAATGGGCATTTAGGGATTATTAAAAATATAAAAATTCATTTGAATACCTTTTCAATTAAAATCAATTTGGGATGAATAGGTAATAATTATATTCAAATTGAATATCCATACTAAATACCCTATTAAAAATGGGTACGTTTTACGAAATAAAATTATAACTTGCTGACGGTGTGAGAAAGGGAAAAATAGCAAAGCAATCGGTAATAGGATTCGAACCTAAGCTAACGGGGGCCAATTTAAAAAATATCCAAAGCATATTTTCATGCGAAATCCAAAACGGGGCCCCCTAACCCTTAATTGGTCCGCCTCTGCAAGAGTGTGCACATTCATAAATGTGATAGTGTATAATGTATATTTACAAATTAGTTATTTATTGGATTTCTTAATATTAACCACGTATCCATGTTAAGTTATATTATAAATATATATATTCATCATTAAAATTGTGACGAGATGAAATGGTTAAAAAAAAAAAAAAAAAATTCATTGATAAACTAAACATTTATTATCTCTTTATTACTAAAACTTTAACACGTACAATGCACGTGATTTTGTTTTTTTCTAATCTTATTTTTAAATAAATCTAAAATTAAGTATTTTAATGTGTATAAAATTTATTGTACAATTACCTAAAGATTTTCTTAATTATTCATTTATCAAATAATACTAAATATCTTTTTTTACTTCACAAAGTTATTTTTATTTTTTACTTACCAAATAACCAACCATTTATGTCATAATATTCATAAAAATAAATTAAACAAAAATAACCACTATTAAAAAATATAATAATAATGTGATTTTTTTGTTGGTTGTAACATTCAACAATATTGTTATTCTTGAACAATCCTAGGGAAAAAGTCACCAAACTATATTTTTTCAAAATTGAATTAAAATAAGTGTAACATCCTTAAAAGTTTAGAATTAAATTATTAATAATAAATATCAATTATTAAATAACTTTTAAAACATATATAGTCAAAATATATTGTTGCTTATATTTGAAAAGGTTTTATTCGAAGTATCATGGCCACCCATTAATTCTTGAAACTATTTTGAAGAAATAAGCAAATATGAATAAATATAATTTTTCAGAAAATAGACTAACCATGTTTATATTGGTATTTAAAAGTCGTGGAAAAATTTAAAATTTTTGAAATCATTTAACTAGTGTCAGCAATCGTAAAGATGAAATTAGGGACACTAGTATGGTCTGAGCCACAAAGCCCTTGTGCCGAAGTCTGAAAGATGTTTTTGAGAGTATTTTAGAGATAACTTTAGAACTTAGAACATCTTACAAGGGGTTGTTAGCGTAGTCTAACTTGAATTCAAAATGGAGAATGATTTGACATTTTATAGCAGCCAACCTTATAACCGTTACAGCTCACTTAATGGTAGCTTAATGGTCAGCCGTTTGTAACGTCAACCATTAAGCAAAGAAATGAATACTGACGTAACTCCTAATCGTTATACCTTAGATGTGTAACGGTCTTGTCTCGAAGGTTAGTTGGACTCGGCCAACCTTTATAGATCCTCACCTCCACGACCGACCCCTTGAGGGTGTGGACCTTCTCGATGTAACTCCATGATAGCCAAAGGTGCAACGGTCATAAATTTTACTTGGACTTGGTTGACTCATCTACAGGAGAGTCCTAACCTTCAATGATTGACCTTCTTGGGTTTAGCCACCTAGATCGATCTTCTTACAAGTTGACTTTGGTCTCGGTGAACCATTGTGTGTCCTTACCTCTACAGTTGGCCCCTAAAGAGAGGTCTTGGCCCTCTCGGAGCAACTTCCAACCGTTATCAATGGATCCAATTGTCACTTTGAACTCAAGCAACTATTGGGGGAGAGTTCTACCTCCTCGGCGGACCCTCAAGGGGGTCTAGGCTTTCTTGTTGTAACTCTTAGTCATTGCTACTTTACGACACAACGATCCTAAAGGTTACTTAGACTTGGTCGAATGGTCAAGGAGAGAGTTCTAACCTCCATGGCCAACCCTCGTGGGGCTTCTGCCTACTTGACCGATCTCTTTGGAGATTGACTTTCGTCTCGGTCAACTCTTGCGAGTCCTCACCTCCACGGCTCGCCCCTTAATGAGGGTCTTGCCCTTTGGTGTAACTCATGGCCGTTATCAACAGATCCTAAAGTCACTTGGACTCGATCAACTCTTAGGGAGAACCCTGACCTCAACGGTCAACCCTCAGGGGGCCAAAGCCTAATTTGACCAACCTTCAAGAAGGCCAGACTTGGTTGGACATTCTTCTAGGGGTTAAGGCCTTTATGGGCGTCCCTTGAGGGGTCGCGGCCTTCTTAGGCCGATCCTTAGGGGGTCTCGGCCTTCTTTGGCTGACCCTCAAGGGGAATAGAGTTGACTTAGCCGACCCTTGGGGATTCAAGGCCACCATGGGCGACCCTACTGGGGAGGGGGGCCCCGAGAATGGTAGAATGGGCTTGGCCGACCCTTGGGGGGTCTCAGCCTCTATGGTCGACCTCTGGCTTCGGCTACCCTTCAAGAGGTTCTTGGCTTTGTCTGAGTATTTCGAGAAATATTTTGCCTATAACATTTAACCTCGCTCTTCATTTTCAAATAACGTAGTGGCCGAATTTTGAAGACTAGTTTGTAACTTAGGATTTTCATGTTAAGTAGGCTATCTTTTTTAGTCTTGCCACTTCTTAGCACTTTTTCAAAATTTTGGCCAAGTAGGTTCTCCTTGTGAAGTCTCACCACTTTTAAGCACTTTTTTGAAATTATGGCTAAGTAGGATCTCTTTTTGGAGATTCACCCCTGAAGGCATTCTTTCTAAAATTTTGGCTAAGTAGGCTTTCTTTTTAAAGACTCGCCCATTTAGGCTTTCTTTTTGAAATTTTTGCTAAGTAGACTCTCTTTGTAGAGACTTGCCCTTTTTAAAGCATTTTTCTTATAATTTTGGCTGAGTAGGCTCTATTTGTAGAAACTTGCCCCTTTTTAAGCTTTTTTTTTTAGAATTTTGGCTAAGTAGGCTCTCTTGGTTTTGACTCTACCTTCTGTTTTAGATTTGGTGGAGGAGAAGACTTTGATTATTAGCCTATGGTCTGAGGTCGAGACCTCTTCCACACTATTTCCTATTAGGGACGCCTCCCAAGTATTGAAGACCGATACACGTTTGATGCATGAGGTATGTTTATTGGATTTGCATCTTGTCACATCTTTTATTTTTTAGATTGACTTTTCTACTTTTTCTAGGCAGACTTCTATTTACTTTGCTTCAACCTCCCGACATCTATCAGAGGACTTGCGAAACACGCTCCTCTTAGTCTTCCAACTCTGACAAATTCAAGTGGGACCTGCCTTAAACTTGTGAGGCTCAACGTGTTACTAAGGAGGAATTTTTCACCATTTCTTGGCTTCGGTGAGAGTTGACTTCTACTGAAGAAAAGTTGAAGAATGCCACTTACTTGGTGAATCTATTGAAAGACTGGCTTTGTGATTTTAGAGAATAATGTTGGCATTGCTGCCATTGGTTGGGCAATAGACCGAATTCATGAAAGGGTTAGCTATGGTAATCTCTTGCCGCTTTTCAAGTCTTTGTGACTCAACTGTTGAAAAGGTTGCGCATCTTTCTTTCTAGCCTTTGAGTTTGAACTTCTTAGTGTGGTGCACATCGCCTTAATTCCTGCATCTTTCAGAGTGTTCTTGAAAGTGATGTTCTGGTTCGGGCTCCTCCAACTAGGCCCGAATCTGTTTAACTGGAGTTAGAAGGCCGAGTTCAAATAGGCACGGCTCTAGGAGCAGCTGACAACTTTGTTATTTTCCCTTCCATTCTTTTCATTTTTTTAAAATAGAACGTGTTTTTGCTCCTGAGTACATCATTGGATGTTGAGTACTTGTTTTTCTTCAAGCGTTGTATGCTCATATTAGAGCTTTTATCACTTGAAATTTTGCAATTGAATGTTGATCAATTCTCTATTCTGCTTACCCCCAATTTAAGCTTTGTAGTATGATAAATAAGTAGACTTATAGCTTAAATTTAGAGAGCTTTTCCTAGAATGATAAGACAAGCTTTATTGCTAATACTTGTTGGAAACATGGACTACATTTTTATTGAAAAATATTTTTCAAATGTACTTGGTCCAAGGATGGAGGATCTTATCATGTACTTGGCCCAAGGATGAATGATCTTATTCTCGTCCATGTCTTCAAGGTAGAGGGTGTCTGGGCAGACGAATTTGGTGACCTCGTAAGGTTTTTTCCAACTCAGCCCAGAGACTTCATTATTGAACTCTTGTTATCTTTAGATGGGTTACAACTCTTTGTTTTTCCAAGAGGTCCAAACCCATCTGTAGTTATTGGTAATTTTGAATGGATCAAAAAATTCAATACACGGGGATGAGATGTTTATCTCAACTGGAATAATCGCTTCCGCCCCAAATGCTAAAGAGTTCGGAGTTTCGTCGATGTTCTAGGTGTGGTGTAGTGCTCCCATAGTGCTTGTGGGAGCTCTTCCGACCATGACCTTTCCAAGCTTTCGAACTTGGTCTTCAGGTTCTTCCTAACAATGTGATGGACTTCTTCTTGAAAATTATGTTGAATTTCTTAGCTCATAGCAGAACTATTGGAAATAATGGTTCTTAAAATGCTTCCCATTGTCAGTTGATAAGGGTTTGAGGTATCCCAAACCGTACACTATGCACCTCCAAATGAATTCAATCACCCTCTTTTCTTTGATAGTTGCTAGAGCATTCACCTCGACTCCCTTGGTGAAATTGTTGACCACTACCCCTAACAATTTTGGCTTGTTCCCGCCAGTTAGTACGGGACCTATAAGATCTACCTCTCACTGTGCATAGGGCGAAGGTCCCATCATATTTTCAGGACTTAGGATAGTTGTCTTTGAGTGGAAATGAATCCTTGGCACTTGTCATATGACTATGCGTATTTCTTAGAGCCTTTGGCCATGGTTGGCCAGGAGTATCCCTACCTTATCAATGTTTGGCTAGGGATTGTGCTCCTTCATGATTCTACATACGCATTCATGTATCTCTTGCATGGCATACGTGGCCTCACTGGGGTTCAAGCATCTGGGAAGATGTAAATAGTACCCAGTTCTATAAAACTTTTTATCCTGCACCACGTACTATGAAGCTTTGTACTTCAGGTGTTAAGCTTCTTTTCGCTCACTATTGAACGTTCTTCTTTTTTAGCATGCTAGCTTATGGCCGAGTTGATTCGAGGTACCATAACCTTTAGGTCTACCCTCGGCATGTCGTTAGCTGACTAAGCAAAGATGTCTGCATCTTTGTTTAAAAAATGTTATAAGATTCTCTCTTTGCACTAGATCTAGGCAGGTACCAATGTTAAACACTTGGGTTTTGCTCAATAAGGGTATAACCTTTAATTTATCTATAGGCTTTCTCCTACCTCGTTTAGCTCATTTGGGAGGGCTGTTTAAATTTATTTCTAAGGACTGCCTTTCTTCAAGTGCTATCTTTGAGACAGCCTTACCTGGGACCAACTACTCTCTATAGCTTTTACCTCCGTTACTCCTACCACTACTCGTACGGCAGTGTGGTAGTACTTCCTGGAAGTTGGTTGTTCTCCTCTAATTTGATTTACCCCCGTTGGAGTAGGGAACTGCATCTACTGGGATAGTGTTGAGACTTCGACTCTAGGCATCTCTTGAATTGTCTTACTTTGTCATCCCAACTCCTCTTGAACCCGTATCTTACAAGTCCTCAAAGAATGGTTCAGATCTCTTGAGGTGGTGATGAATTTTTACCTTCAATTTTCTTGTTAGGGGACTCGGGTTTTTTTTCACCTTCTTCAACGTACTCGTTTAGGCGTCGCCTTCGGATGAGCGACTCTATTGGACTCTTTAAAATCATAGACGTTTGAGGTCGTGTGACCATGATCTCTGTGACGTAAGTAGTACTTGCCCTTATTTCGCTTGTTCGACCCAACTTTGATCTTGCTCAACCACTTCAACGATGTAGGATAGAAAGACAACACTAGAGGGGGTTAATAGGGTTTTCTAACTTTATAGTTCTTTAAAAATAATTATATGATCTAAACTTTGTTAACTAAAAACACTCAATAAATTAAATATGAGATGCAATAATGAAGTAACGGAATATAAAAGTTGAGAGAAAGAGACACAAAGTTTTTAAAGTGGTTCAAAAAATCCCTACTCCACCCCCCAAGACTCCTTCTTGGGGATTCTATTCGTGATCCTTTCACGGGTGAGAACCAAACCTCCAAGACCCTCTTTTTCCTAGGTTTAAGAGAAACCTAAATCCTTTTCACGAGTTTAGGATTAAACTACTACAACTCTCTTTTTTCATTCGAAAGAGAAACCCAAATCCTTTTACTGGTTCAAGATTAAACCAATTTTGTTTTCTCACAACCAAAGTGTGCCCACACACCTTAATACAAATCCAAAAAAAAAAAAAAAATCTAACAAAATACCTCTCGAAGGCAAAATACACAAGTTTAGCGTTGACAGCTTCTTCACAAATTTTTAATACGCTGATTCAAGAATATGTGAAGTAATCAAAGGTTTAGGGGCTGTATTGAATGAATATGTTGTTGTATCTTATTCACAATTTTGAGAGAAGAGATTTATGGAAGAGAAGAGAAAAGACAGCCGTTGGATTTAGGGCAAAATGATTAACGTGTGAGATTTGATAAGGATGTGATAAACTGTGATATTTTGATTTAGGGTAAATGTAATTGATGAATGAGATTGAGTAGAGATGAGATGAAAAGAGATTTGGCGTAAAAGAAAACTATAAGAGAAGGAAAATCTCGTTTTTCCATTTGGCTAATTTTCCTTCCAAAATTCAAATTTTTATATCTTCCTCATTTTAGCTTGATTTGAACAATTCAAAATGTGTTGGAATCGTCTGTTCATTCTCTACATATTAAACCTTCAAAACTTCAAAAATATCAGTTAACAATATTCGAATTTGTTATCATCAAAATATTAATTAATTAATTAATTTGAGATAATAGCCAAAAAGTCAACAAACGCCTCCTTGTCATGAATCTTCATTAGGATTTGCTCTACTGAACCACGGTTGGAGTGTACTTATCGAACCGACTAGGTGATACCCTCTTTCGGTCGGTCATTTCTTTCTTTTCTAGCGTTCTTTCGCCCTCCGCTTATGAGAATCCTTGTAATCGGATTCACGACGGTTTGTTGTCTTCTCATGCTCTGGAATGAAGAATTTTCCTTCAATGTTCCCTCAGAAATTTACCAGCTCCCATATACTCATGTATTTTTGGGCTCGAGTAAGTAGCTTGACGTACGTGAGTGAGGCTTTCTATTTCAATGACCATAGGAACCTCACATCTTTGAGTCAGGCGACAACTGCCATGATAGTCGTACCATCAGTGTACCCTTCAACTTGCAACGCTTCATTATTGAAAAATGTTATGTTCTCCCGAATGATCTCATGGTTTCTTTGTTTTACTATTAGTAGATGGGTGACCGACTTCTTCTAGACTCGTCCACCCAAGAATAGGGTGACAAAGTCTCTGGCTAGCTCTCATAATAAGCTATCTGAACCATCTTCTTGCTGGTCTTGTGAACGTAAATGCGAATACTATGCACTTAATTGCATCTCGAACTCCGTGAAGTTTCATTTATACCCGAAATGTATCTAGGTGCTCTATAGAATCCTTAGACCCGTCATATGCTTTTTATTGTTGGAAGCTTGTATTCCAGGTTGAGTCCTTCCTGATCTTGTGCTTTCTTCATATCCCCAAACTAGTCTCGAAGGAGACGTAACTAAGCTACCCAAGGTTGGTTCTCAGCTTTGTCTGGTGTTGCCTCATTCCGGTGCTGGTTGATCACATCTCTCAGGTTTTGTTCCCAAGATTGATCCCATCTCCTGGGCACTTGAGGTCTTTAAAGAACGCTGAAAATAGAACCCTCGAGGGTCGCTCTACGACTGGCTTCGTCTCACTAATTATGTTCTAGAGCGACCTTTAATTGAGGAGTTGATTCTCTAGTGAGCCAAGTGCTTCTTTCTTCGATCATTAGCGCCCAGTCGAAGTCGTTCGACCAGTCTTTGGTATTTGGAAGAAGCCTTTCTCCGAGCCTTAGTGGCTAGGGATTTCCCTTTTGTAGGGTCCCGAACCAAAGATATTAATTTGTCCGTCGCAACCTACTTCTTGGTGGATCGTTTCCTCATCGCTGCCTGCGGTGCTTGCTGATTCTCAATAGTGGTAGCCTAGGACAGATGAAATTGTTTAAGTAGCTCCATCAAATGACCTAGGTTTCTATCATGCCTTGCATTTGTTCTTCTACAGTCGCGCACTTTGGATCAGCACGCTCCAGTTCTTGCCATGAACTTGCTCATATCGTCTGAGGACAACTCTTATTGGAGCATTCTCGTTATCTGACTCTCCATCGACAACATGGTGCCTGTGACTCATACTGTTCAACATTTTTGTAGTAAAAAACGTAAGGATCTAGCTTTTTAGATAGAACAATACTCATCCCCACAGATGACACCAATTGTTGATATCAAAAAATGGTTACCGGATCAATGGTAAAGATTTATTTTATCGTGAACGAGAAGCCTGGAAAAAAATAAAATTAGGCATATTAGGATTGTGTGAGCCATAGAGCCTCTGATGCTTAAGTCTGAAAGATGTTTGGAGAGTATTTTAGAGAGATGGCTTCCGAACTTAGAATAGCTTACAATGGGTAGTTAGCGTAGTTTAACTTGGATTCAAATGGAGAATGACTTGAAATTTTATAGCAGTCAGACTTATAACCATTGCAGCTCACATAATGGTGGTTTGATGGTAAGTCATTTGTAACCTCGGCCATAAAGTTGGGAATGAATATCGACGCAACTCATGACCATTATATTTTAGAGGTGTAACGGTCTTATCTCAAAGGTTACTTAGACTCGGGCAACCTTTGTAGGTCATCAGTTCCACGACTGACCCCTTGAGTGTGTGGGTCTTCTTGGTGTAACTCCAAGACAATACGCCTAATAGGTGCAACGGTCCTAAATTTTACTTGGATTTGGTCGACAAGTCCACTAGAGAGTCCTAACCTCCATGGTCGACCTTCTTGAGATTGGCTCACTCGATCGATCTTCTTGGAGTTTGGCTTTGATCTCAATTAACCCTTGCGGGTCCTCACCTCCACGACTCGCTCCTAAATGGGGTCATGGTCCTCTCGGCATAACTTTTGGTCATTATCAGCAGATCCAGTATTCACTTTAGATTTTGTCGACTCCTGGGAGAGTCCTAACCTCCACAACCAACAATCAAAAGGTCAAAGACTTCTCGTTGTAACTTTCGGTCATTGTTATGTTACGACACAATGATCCTATCAGTTACTTGGACTTGGATGACTCGTCAAAGAGAGAGTTCTAACCTACATGGCCAACCCTCGTGGGGTTTCTGCCTACTTGTCCAACCTCTTTGGAGGTCTGCTTTTTTTCTATTAACCCTTGCGGGTCCTCACCTCCACGACTCGTCGTTCAAAGGTTGTCCTAGCTGTTTCGACGTATCTTTTGGCCATTATCAGCGGATCCAGTCGTCATTTAGACTCGATCGACTCCTACGAGAGAGTCCTAACCTTCACGACCAACCCTTAAGAGGTCAAAGCCTACTTTGGCCGACCCCCGAGAGGGCCACACATGGTTTGACCAACCTTGGGGGGGGGGGGGGTCAAGGCCTTCTTTGCTGACCCCTGGCGGTTCTGACCTTCTTTAGCCGATCCTTAGAGGGTCAAAGCCACCATGGCCAACCCGTGGGAAGTCTCGATCTACTTTAGTCGGCCTTTGGGGGCCGAATTGAGCTTGGTCGACTTTTGGGGGTCAAGGCCTCCATAGCCGACCCACAGGGGGTCAATGCCTAGTTTGTCGACCCCCTAGTAGGACTGAATTGGGCTTGGCCGACCCTAGGGGATCAAGGCCTCCATGGCTGACCAGTAGGGGGGCCAAAGTAGGTTTGGCCAACCCCCGGAGATGCCATAATGTACTTGGCTGACCCCGAGGGATTTCAGCCTTCATGGTCGATCCCTTGAGGCGTCGGAGTAGCTTCGACTACCCTTCAAGAGGTTATAAGCCTTGTATTTATATTTCGAGAAATATTTTGTCAATAACAATAACTAAGAAAAAAAAAGTAATACAACAACAAAATAGGGAACTTTATATCCATAGCCATATGGAGACAATATTTTACATTGCTGCCAAAAATTGAAACTTATTGCAACCATATTCATTTTTATTATTTTGAATTTAATAATACATAGTATTTGACTATAATAACCTTAGTGATTTCAATTCAATTTTACCTATTAAATACATTTT
>JBBMEG010068051.1:0-13561 GCA_037832605.1 Cyclanthera cordifolia
TGTACAATTAGGAAAAAGATAAAAGTTTATTATTTATTATATATATATATATATATATTACAAATTAGAAAAATGAAATAAAACAAAAAGTATATTTTGTTACCATTCATATTTAAGTAAAATTATTTAATATTTTAATGTCTACAAAATAATATATTTTACCAATAAATTTTATATAAGAAGTAACTTTACAAAAAAAAAAAAAAAAAAAAAGAATCTGATGCCTTGGACAAGTAAATTTTATTAAATACTTTTTTTTTTTCTTATTCAGAAAATAATATATTTAAATTTTATTTTTATTTTATTATTTATGAAATTAAAATTTATTAATCAAAGCAAATCAATATAACGAATATATATTTTTTATGTATGAAATTCAAAATGAATATGATGAAAAAATTGAATACATAAACAATTACAAATATTGTCATAGGACGTGATATAAAAAAATGATTTTCTTAAAAAAATTCATTAACAAAGTTTGAAAAAGATATGAAAATAAAGCAAACATAGATTTTTGTTTATCAAATAAATAAAATAAATAAAATGTTTAATTTGATAATTGATTAAAATAATAATATTTAAATGGACCAAATGCATATATATATATAGAGAGATAATTACAAATATTATTTAAATAACAAGATATATATATTGAAAGAAACATATTGTAAATAATAAAAAAACAAAAGTAAATACACACAAATGATGCCTATACAAATCTGTAAGCAAATAAGTTAAATAGACGAGTTAATTAAAATATTATATTGACTTTCAAAGTCCATAATTTTAGTAATAACTTATTTTTTAATATAGAAAAATTAGAATTAAATATTTAAGAGTAATTAATATATATATATATATATATATATATATTTAATTAGAAAAAAAAAATAGAAAAAGAAACAGACAATTAAAAAAAAATGGGAACTGGAAAAAAAAAAAATAACGGCGAAAAAACGAAAATGAAAAAAAACAAAAAATAGGAAGAAATGCATGAAAAAGAGATTAATGCGATAAAGTTGCGGAAGAAACAATAAAATTTTTTTTTCTTCCTAATCCTTCTTGTTGAGGATATCATAATATCTCTCATCAGTAAGGTGGGGAATCCTTCAATCATATATAACATAAATTATTAAGCTACTCATTTTATTGTCAATTAATTTTGAGATGAATGTCCACACTCTTTAAGTTGGTATCAAAGCCCAACGAATAATTTTGTCTAATAACATAATTATGAACGAGATGAATAAATGATTGAATATGTGTATTGAAAATGGTTGGGAGAGTAAAGTGGTAGGAAACATATATGGAACTTTTGATTAGTTGTTTTTAAGTTGATGGAAAAAGTTGGCATAACATGTAAACAATGAGGAGTCATTGCCTTTATTAAATTTTGTTTTCCCACTCATATGTTAAACTATATATGGTGATTTTTATGTCATGTCATTGGACTCTTAAAATTATGAACCAATGATAAACATGCATTAGCAAACAACATTATGACATTGATATAGTTAATTGATAAAAATATTAATAAATCAATCCATTCTTGTCACACACTCTCTCTTTATCTTTCTCTTATCTTATCCGAGTTTTGATATTTCTATTTTTTTTCTTACTATCTATCATATATAAAAGATATGTTTGGCTTGAAAGGAGAGAAACAGAAATGATAAAAGAATAAAAGTAATAGTAAATTATTGATTGATGAGATAATATTCGATAGATTTAATAATATGAAGAAACTGCATTCTTTTTTCTACCATCCCAGACATATTTTAAAATCCTAGTTACTTTAATTACTTTAGTGACGAATATTCTATTTTTTATAATTAATCTTTTGCTCCAACTCAAAATTTACTTGATTATTCTTTATAATTAACTATTGTGTTTTTTTAGAAATATTTATAATCATTGTTTAAGTTAATCATTTGTTCTCGTATTCTTATTCTTACTCATTTCAAATGCTCTCTCAAAATATTTTGATCTATCTATATCTTTCCTTCTTTATTCAATTAAGGGCTAATATTGCAAACTTCTGAGTTTTGACCTCTCTTCTTTTGTTTAATCAAACAAAGTACCGAAATACCCTTAAAAAAACAAAGCACCTATAATTCTCCCTAGTTTAATTATAAGAACACTTCACATGTTTATCTCTTTCTAAATGAGCACGTTTGGCTATAGGAAAATGGAATTTTGCGGGTTAAACGGTAATTGGATATCTTCAACATGTCCTTCAAGATTGAGCCATTTTTAGAAAAGTCATTTTAAATTAGATATGAATTTGTAGCATGAAATATTTCCACTTTGACTTACTCGTTTAGGTCAGATTCGAGGAATAACATGGAGGTCCGATGCTATATTAAATAGTATAAAGTTACACCTTAAAATCAATTAACTATGAATGAAGTAGACGACATGTTGTATAAAATATATTAAAGAATCATCACATTTTCAATATGGGATAAATGCCGAAATATCTCCAACATCATTGGACGTAAAAAAGTAATACTTTTTTAGTATTTATTTATTTATTTATATATTTACAGCCATAGGCCACTTTCTGAAAGCAGAATAACCCCCAACCAAAAGTTCTCTCCTTTTTCCAATTTGAATGGGCTACACAGTCAAAGAGGTTGGAATTGACAAAACAAGAGAGCATTAAAGCAAAATCACACATCTTTTCCAAACAATGTTAACAACAACAACAACAAAAAAAAGAAATTAAGTGGAGATCAATGCTTCATAAAGCTCACTCAATCACACTCATCATAGCAACACATGAATGTTGTAATATAGTGAACTCAAATCATCAAACCCTTTTGTTTCCCCAAGTTGCTCAAAGTGAATTAAGTAATTTATAGGGTAAAAATAAATAAATAAATAAATAAATAATATGGTTGTACTTTTAAATTTTGGTTGCTAGAGAGATATGGAGGAGAGATTGTTGAAAGGGAAAGAAAAGAATGGATAACTATCCTTAAGGAATCTAGTTGATGTGACCAATTCCTTTTAATGCAATAAACTTGTCATGTCTATTTTAAGTGGCAGAAAATCTGAGTTATCACTCCTTGCTGCTATAACACATCATGACCACTCTACTTTCTCCTCTCAACTCTAAAACAATTGTTTCAATTCCCCCCTTACACATACCAAATAATTTAAGCCTAAATTCTATATTTAATACTAACAAATTTAGTCCATAGTTTTTATGGTTTAAAAATAATCTACAATTCAAACTCAATGGTTTGAAAAATTAAAATTTAATCATTAAAATTTTATAAAGTCTAAAAAATTGTTCGTCATTCGTAATTATTGGTGAATAAAATAAGTAGAAATTGTTTATTTTCATGTGTTTAACGATGAAAGTGTGAAATAAGTAATTGAATGGAAAAAATACATAATTCCTACCTCACATTTACGTATTTAATTCGTCTACTGTCTACGAATAACATGAACTATTTTTTAGGTTTTATCAAACTGTATAAACTAAACTTTATTTCTTCGAATCATAGAGACTAAATTAAATATTTTTTCCATAATAACTAAATTTTATATTTTCTTCCAACCATATGGATTAGAGTCTAAATATTCAAACCATAGATACTAAAATCTAACTTTACTGAAATCATTGGACTAAATTTATAATTTACCATAATTTAAATATAGGTTAAAATATTTATATTTTTAAATTTAATTCTATTTTATTTTTTTTTTCTCAAATGATTTTTTTTTTTTTTTGGATATTCATTTTTAGTTACCATAGTTAAAAATACACCGAAAACTGATTTTTATAGACGTATTTAATGTTTTTATTTTGAATTACTTTCTGATAATTTTATTTCATCAAGCTTTAGAAATATATCAAAAATTTATCTTTTTATCAAAATGGTTATTGGTGTGTGAGTTTGGTTGTTTGATTTTAGAATATATGTAATAACCACAATAGGCACCAAATCAAGGTAGTAAAGTTGAAATTTCAAAAAAATAAAATAAATAAAATAAGAGGTAAAAGAACTTTAGGTGGGATTGAACTTCCTTAAATTTTGATTTTTTTTTTTTTTTTAACTCGAACCACTTATAAAGGTTAATACATTACTAACGTCGTCGCAGTTATACTCATTTTGACAAGTTCTACATTTTTTATCTTATTTAATTTTGATAACTAAACTTTTAAGTATTCAGGTTTAGTCATAAATTCTTAAAAAAAAAAAAAAAAAAAAATCTATACAATGAATATAAAACTAATATTAATTGAAACTTGTTCAATAACATGAGTCATTTCAATGCTAAGTAAATAAAATATGTCTATAACAAACATTTTTTACTTTTAAAATTTATGGATTAAAATTGAATATTTGATGGAAACCCTCTTAATTATATACATTTAAAAAATAATTACAAATACATCACATACAAAAAAAAAAAAAAAAAAAATCCTATTAACAAGTTCTCTTTATTTATAATTTTGTGAGAAAAGTTTATAAAAAATAATTTCTCATATTTTAAATAAATTAAAGTGGAACAAACTTTGAATTAAAATAGAATACATATAAGAAATTGTATGTACGAAAGTTAAAGAAACAAAATTACAAGGCCACAAGGACCGGAATGTGTTCACAGATTCAAAGTAGATGTAGAAGGTTAAACTTAAGTTTCACCTTCAAAATCAAGCGTTAATCAGCCTTGCCACATTAGCCGACCATATTATTTACAAAGAAAAAAAAGAAAAAAAAAAAGAAAAAACCTTTGCTGTTTCTATCTCTAAATCCCACCACTATAAATACCCACCCTCTATCCATCAACAATAACATTTGTTTGAGAGGAAAAAAAAAAAAAAAAAAAAAAAAAAAAATTAAGCTTGAAAAGCTCTGCTTTTTCGGAAAGTCCTCTCATCAAATAATTTATCCTTGATGAGAAACACAAACGCCATGTCTGCTACTTCTGGTTCTTCCTCTGCGGCATTTTTCTCTGGGGTTCCGTTGATAGACCTTTCCGCACCAGATGCCATGCATCTCATCGTCAAAGCCTGTGAAGAACTTGGTTTTTTCAAGGTTGTCGGCCACGGCGTCCCAATGGAATTCATCTCCACTCTCGAATCAGAATCCACCAAATTCTTCTCCCTTCCCCTCTCTGAGAAACAGAGAGCCGCCCCCCCTTCCCCTTTCGGCTACGGCAACAAGCAAATTGGCCGCAATGGCGATGTCGGCTCCGTCGAATATCTCCTCTTGAACACCCACCTTCAATCCAATTCCGATGGATGCCTTTCCATTTTCGGCCAAGACCCACAAAAACTCCGGTACCCAAACACCCCCAAATCCCCCATTTTACAGAGTGCTCTGTTTTTTTGTTTTTTTTTTTTTTAATAAATTTTCTTTGTTTTTGTAGCTCTGCTGTGAACGATTACATCTCGGCTGTGAGGAATATGGCGTGTGAAATCCTGGAGTTAGTGGCGGAAGGGTTGAAGATTCAGCAGAGGAATGCGTTCAGCAAGCTGTTGATGGATGAAGAGAGTGACTCTGTTTTCAGGGTGAACCATTATCCGCCATGTTTGGATGTTCAAGCTTCGGAAGGGAAGAACATGATTGGATTTGGTGAGCATACAGACCCGCAGATCATTTCGGTATTGAGATCGAACAATACTTCTGGTCTTCAAATTTCTCTTGCTGATGGGAATTGGATTTCTGTTCCTCCTGATCAAAATTCCTTCTTCATCAATGTTGGTGACTCTTTACAGGTACAATCAACATAAAAACAACTGTTCTTCTCTCTCTCTTTTGTTGTACTGTTATTTTTCTTTCTTCCTTTAACCTCCGTAGACAAGACATGATCTTAATTATCATATGATTATGTCTGTCAGCTGGCTTCCTATTTAGATAAATCTCCACAAGCTTCTTTTTGTTTTTCATAATCAAGAAAAATAGCCTCCCCTAAAAATATTTAATATGTTTTTCCCATATGGGTTTTGTGTGGATATTCAAATAATCAAAAGATTGAATTTTTGTTGGTGAAGGTGATGACTAATGGAAGATTCAAAAGTGTAAAGCATAGAGTATTGAGAAACAGGTTGAAGTCAAGAATTTCAATGATATATTTTGGTGGGCCACCCTTGAGTGAAAAGATAGCTCCCTTGCCCTCCCTTATGAAAGGAGAGGAAAGTTTGTACAAAGAGTTCACTTGGTTTGAGTACAAAAGATCAGCTTACAACTCCAGGTTGGCAGATAACAGGCTTGTGCACTTTGAAAGAATTGCAGCCTCATAGTTCTTCAATATCTAATTTTACCCCCCTCAACTTCTTCATATTTTCAAACATACTCCCTCTCTCTTACCCTCTTTCTTTTTTTTCTTTTTTTTTTGTTACTCTTTCCTCTTAGATTCTAAAATTAGGGTTTTTTTTTTTTTTTTTTTTTTTTTAATCCTCAATGCTTGGATAGCTATTTGGTTTTGTATTATTTTTGTTCCCCTTCTCTCTCTCTTGTTTAACATAGTTTCTCTTTCCTTGTAAGTACACTTTCTTTTCTTTATAATACAAAAGTCTACCATTAATTGTTTTTTTATGGATATAAAATTAAACCTATCTAAATTGGTTAATTCATAATATTATCAATTAAAGGTTTGTGATCTCAATCTCTTAAACTAATAAATGATAGTGAAATTGAAAGTAGAAAAAAAAAAAAAAAATCTATTGCACCCAAAAAGATCTGAATAAAGATTTTTTTTTAATTTTTTTTAATTAGTTTGGCATTAATGCACTTGAACACCCGCATCACCGGTTCGATACTGGAAATATCTAATTTGTACTAAAAATAAAAGAAATCATTGTATTAATGAATATTATCACACATTTTTTTGTATTGCTCTATTTGACACCAATGAATTATTGCTTTTGGTATAAATTTATCATATAAAGTATAAATTTACCATGGTTAAAAAAAACACGATCAATTATACATGTGTGATTGAAAGAGTCGGTGACACGTTATTTCATCGTTTCATGATAATTCAGTTCAACATCCGCATCATGAATTCAATCTAAAATCGGTATTTAACTCTCATTTATTTGAGAACAGTTTACTTTTGTGTAGAGTTTGTGGTCTCTCTCTACTAACTTGTATTAAAAAAAAAACATGTGGGTACTTCTTAAGAATGTTAATGGAGGCATTCTGTTAAAATTTAGGGGAAATTACATTCTTGGCCATGTAAGTTTTGTGTGTAATTTTTATTTTTTAAAATCAAACATTTTTACGTTATTGGCGCTGAAAGTATACCTCAAGACTGATTAAAAAAAGAAAAAAAAAAAAGAAAAAGGAAGAGAGGTATACCTCAAAACCATATGGGCTAAAATAAAATTTCCATAAATTTTATCATTTATTTGAAATAAATTGTTTAATTTAGTTCATTTGGACATGTTTAAAAGTTATATATGTGTGTACACGCGTGTGTGTGTGTATATATATATATATATATATATATAATTTGATGATTAAAATATTATTTTAGATTGGATTCAAAATTTATTCTATTTTAGTTTTTAAATTTTAACTTCTAAACTTTCAAGTTGGTTTTGGTGTAGTCGTTGAAATTTTATAAATTTATTCATAAATGTTAATAATTTTAATATGAGTAAAGAAAATATGTTAAATGTGGATGGTAGTTTTTTATAAAATGGGAAAAATTAACCAAAAAAAACAAAATAATAAAGATCAATTTTGATTAATATTTGAGATTAAAATAAAATAAAATTAAAAATAAAAAAAAAAGTCAAAATGAAACAAATTTAAAACTTGAATATTGGCAAATTTATGAATGAAAATTGAACCAAGTTGAAATTGTAGAACCAAAATCGTATTTTTCTCTTAAAAAATGAGTTGCGAAAACAATGGAACTTAGCTGGTGTTCGTATGTTGTAACAAGCGTGCGAGTTAACGAAAAGTAGGGTTCGTGTCTCGAGATGTGTTTTTTTTTTCTTTTTTTTTTCATTTAAAAAAAAAACAAATCAAGATGTCTCAAAGTAATATAGCCAATACTTGTGTGATGGGAAGATTTTGTCTAAATTAAAAGTACAATATTTAACACTTCAAAAAAAAAAAAAAAAAAACAGTACTTTGTTTTTGTTTTAATATTTAAATTTGTCCAAGATCTCCCAAGAAATTTTAAAAAAAAAATGTTCACAACCTATCTAAAGACATGCTTGGTTAAGGCATGAACAAAAAGAAGAGAAGGAAAGATAATGGATTAAAGAAGAAAAAGGAAAGTAAATTGGTTAATGATGGTGTTAAAAAGTAATCCCGACCTCCTCTAAGTATATGTCGATTTATTCATTCAAGAAATCGAATGAAAACTATGAACGAACAAATTTAAATCAGATTTTTATGCTTTAAATTGGAAAATCAGCAAGCATAAATCTGAAAAATAGTAAAATATGAGAAAAAAATACACGAGATTTACGTGGTTCGAAACGTAATTCCTACATCCACTGCACCCAAGAACGGGCTTAGGCATGAGGCAATTTTATTAGAGAAATTTACAAGAAAATAGTCCAATATTCAAGATACATACAAGAAATTACAAACATTCAAGAGACTAGCTAACAAAATTGCCTTAGGGAATTACAAAAAAAAAAAAAAAACTAAGAAACAAGGAAAAGGAAAGAATACAACCTTGTTGTCGTTGTGTCAATCACCCACATCTTGACCTTCTAAGAAAAGAATCACCAAGAACACCTCTAAGAATATAAAACTCACCTCGTTTGAGACATATTAACTATGTATTATTAAATTGGTGAGATGAAATAGCCAAACTATTAAAGATCTCATTATCCTACACGTTGGAAAAGTGTAAAGTCATCAAACCATTTATAAGATAAGGTCGATTACTTCTCTCATGCATTGTCAATTCTTTGAGATGAATTTTTATTCTTTCTCTTATAGTATTAGAGCCCATAAACCCAAACTGGTATTCAGTAAAGATGCACCATCTTTAGAAAGAGCGTGTTAATACCTCCTTTCCCTTCCTACGATCCAAAACATATATAAATTTACTTAACCAAAAATATAATCTACAATTTTTTTTTTTTATCATTAGATTTATTCTATTAAGTTTTATTTGATCTTTATATTCAAAATTAATTATAGGCTAAAAATATTATTTTGATGCAAGTAGGTTAAGTTTCAAATTCTTGAATTTTAGTTTTTGTAGTTTCGATCAAACTTGAAATTGGTTTAATGGCAAATTTGAAGTAAATTATTTATTATTGTTTTTTTTTTAACAAAAAAGTTATATAAGAGAATGACGGATTGTAAACCTCTTTCTAAAGTTTATGAAAAGGAAGTTTGGTACAGTAGTTTATTTAAATAAATAAAAAAAACCTATCATCACTTAAAAAGAAAAAAAAAAGAAAACCATTGTCAAATAGTCTAGATTTAAGGATATAGATGTGGGACACGTGTCCAATATCTATGATGGTCATCTATAGACTAGATGTCACGTGTCTAATAATGCAAGACAGTATTTGATCACATCTAAAAATATCTGACTTCTATTTTCTTTCGTATTTAAAGCGTTCAACTAAAGATGACACTTTTAAATGTGAGACGCTTACTTTAGATGTTGAATACAATATTGTAGGGTGCTTACTCAAAATTCAAATAATCTAATTTTTTTAATTAGGTTAATAATATAGATAATTTATATAATAAGTGTCAGACGTTTTATAAATAAAGGTTAGAGCCCATCATACTGACCAATTATTTGATATCTAAAGCGTCCAACATTTAAATGTAATGGACATCTAATATATACATATTTTCTATTATGATCCATCTTTTAACACATGCCTATTTAAAGTATTTATGATGAAAATCAAAATTATAGTTAAAATACATAGAGAGTAATATTAAATTTTATTAAGTTCATACACATCTTTGTTGAATGAGAAGCTTATATGAACTATGAATTGACTACTATATGCGTAAAGAATTTAGAGTTTAGAAGAAAACAAGTATAATGGATAGCTACATTAATTAAGAATATGGAGAATTGTGTGAAACAAACAAACTTTATGAGAGAAGCATATTAGTAGTCAAATTTGACTTTGATTTGGGGTTTCTTCCAAAAAGCTATTTTGGTCAACAAATGAAAAATCTATTTTACACTTGGAGATAACTATGACAACAAGGGGTTGTCCTTCACGTGATCATATTGTCTTTGGTCAATCAAAACTAATACATGAGGATTTATTTTATATCACTTCTAAAGTTTGACTATGTATTCTTCACAAATCAATAGTATTTTATGCCGCTAATATTGACTATTATTAGATAAATCAAACAAAACTCAATTAACATCAGAGATGTATCAGCATTCATTCGGTCATAACTCCAATCTTCATTTGTCAATTTAATTAAAAAAAAAAACAACAAAACATATTTACGTTTTACTTTATATACAATTTTATACATGATTTTTGTGCATCTCTCTCTCTTCCTTTTTTTTTTTCTTTTTTAGTATAATAAATACATGAGTAAAAATTTAAAAATACAAAATTAGCTGGCGTTGATATTCTACTTCTTTTGTTTTCTCATATTTCAAAATTAGATGTCAAAAATATTAGTGTATCTTCAAGTCTCAAAAATCTCGTTTTAGTAGAAGCTTTAGCCGTTCGAGAAGGCGTTGAATTAGCTTTGAAACTTGGGTTCTAGTGTGTGAAAGTGGGAACTGATCATAGTCAAAGCTTTGTTATTATGCTTCGTTCTCGTATTTCTTGCAGGCATGAGATGAGTTTAATTGTGGATGATTGCTTATGGCTGGCTGATTGTTTGCAATTTGTTACATTTACATGGTGTAATAGATTAGTGAACAATTTAGCGCATCACGTTATTCGTATGATGGCAGTGGATAGATACATTGCTCATCTTATATATGGAAGAAGTTCTTACGAAGTTCAATTTGTTTATCTACAAAAACTTTCTCCATCGTCAACATCTTCTTTGACTCGGAGTATTCTTGTTATTTCTTAATAGGTTTGCTTATTTATATTGCGAAAATAATAATAATAAAATAAAAATGATCAACCACATAAAAATTCAAGACATAAAACGGACGGGCCTAAAATATCTATTGATTTAAAGCTCAATTGAAAAAGGTACAAACAAGAAATGGAATGATAAAATTAATAAATAATGAAAGGCAGAAAATTTGCCTTTCACATGTCAAAAAAAAAAAAAAAAAAAAACTTTGAAAAAGAAAGTAGAGATTTAATTGTGATAATCTTTTTTTTTTTTTTTCTGCAATTGAAAATGAAAAAAAAGGAGAATTATTGGCATCGCACACGGAATAACGTACAAAAAAACAAGAACCAAACACATAGAGACGCCGATGTTTCCGTGTGGTCTCACCTTTTTCTTTTCCACATATCACTCTCCTCTTTTTTTTTTTTTATCCACAAAACGTGTTTGCTTTTTTTCTTTTAATGTTAAATATATATATATATTTTTGAAAATAGATAATTACATTATTTCTAGACCAGCCATCGTAATAATGAAATGAACCAATTGCACCGCCTCTTAAAATTTTAATGTTAAATGTTTTATACATAATATTAACATAAAATCTTAAGTTTATTACTAATTGTATTAAAGTTTTAATAAAATTGATATATACCTTCCAAAGTCATAATATTAAAACTTATAAAATTCAACTTTTTTTTTTGTTGTTGTGGATTTTGAAGGTTTTTATCAATTATTTGAATAGAATATATTAGTTTCTCTCATTATTCTCTTTTTAGATGAACAAATACGTTTATATTTATAGATAGATGAAAGATCAATATAAAAGTTCACTTAATACAAGTTTACCCTTTTTGCCAAATTTAACTTAAATAAGTATAAATTATAAATTTAAGTGGAGAATTTAAAAGAAGTAAAATTCACCCATAATAAGCATTTCTTATCCGTTGAAGGAAATAAAACTCACATTTCAATAAATATTTAATCCAATATTGACCACAAATTTCTCAACCTAAACATTTGACTAAATTTTCAAATTCAAGCGGGCCACTGCTAAGAGTAAATTTTATCTTTCCTTCTCGATTTTATTTTCTAATGTTTTTTCTACTCTTTTTGGCCCGGGGCAAAGGAGTAACTGCCTTCACCTTTCGATCAGGATTTGGAATCTGGATTTAACTCTTATTGGCATCAACATTTTCTTGCATCTCTTATGATTTGGCCTCGTCACTATTAGTTTCAACCGCTTCTAAAAATTAGAACTATCCTTACGGACCAAGCATGGTATTTTCAACATATTTCGTCCTCATTATTCACATGTTTCTTAAGAAAATTTTCTAGAAAATCACCCAATTCAAGGATTACTCCTAGTTCAATACGTTTAACTGTGAAGCTATTACGATTGAGTTACTAAAAAAATAAGGTATATATACCTGATTAGTATAGGTAGTACAAATCAATTTTTATTTAACCCTTCTTAACTATGGATTATTATCTCCAAAGTGCTTCTTATTCAAATATGGACTCGAATCATTCATGTACTTTTCTTAAATTCTGGTGTTACATGCTCATTAGCTTATGTTTTGGTTCATTTATGAATCACACGTCTTATTAGCAAAGATTTCGCTTTGATATGATTTGAAACACTCAAATTTCAACACGTTATACATTAAAGCTCGTTCTATCACAGATCATGCCATAAATCAGAAGACCACGAGCTAAATTTATCCGCAATTACAAAAATCAGGCTTAAAAAAATTATGCTTTGAGCATATGTACTCAGTCTCATGTACCCTCGTATTGCCGTAAGAAAATGTCATCCAAAGACCATAATAAAAGAAAAAAAAAATTCTACAACAAAATAATAATAATATTATATACTAATACACCATCCCGAACCAATTCTTTTTGTGGCGCAGTAATTTTATTATTTTGTGTTAATCTAGTTTAACATCAGCATCACAGTTCGATTTTGAAATCCATATTTGACACTCATAGTACCCTCTAAGTAGGGTGGGACCAAGAGTGCTTCTTTAATAAATCCATGAACAAAGAAAATTTTGCCATAACTTCACCCCTCTCTGAAAAACAGCATTATAATTCAATTTATACTAATATCAATCTTGAAATAAATATTCAACCACAATTAATCTCTGCACTTCTCTCCGATCTAGTCTTTTCGACCAAAAATAAACACACTTCTTGAGTTCTTTCCAACTGATCAAACTATCTTCAAGGCTCTGTTTCTCTGCCAAATCCATGACAACAATGTCTTCAACTGCATAATTAGACTGTAGGACCTTGGCTTTTCGTTCACCCTGTGACCAAGGCACACACTAAAATTTGCTAAGAGAATCACAACACATTTATTGATGTTGTGGCACTGAATACATATGGATCTATCACCTGCTTCCTTTTCCACAAAATGCTTCATCTAATTAAGATACAAATGCAAGAAATTATGTGTTAGAAAGTGTAGGCATCCATCTCAAAACCAATTGGCAATGAGAGGAGTAGCCCACTCTATCTTATATATATGTTGAAGAACCTCCACT
>JBBMEG010068062.1:0-13559 GCA_037832605.1 Cyclanthera cordifolia
CTATGTGAAAAATTGTTACAATCACATAGAATTCTCTCCCCGACCCCAATACATAAACACTCTCTTCAAAGCTTATAGTACTCACACCCTTTGCCCCACTCTCCACAAGAGAATACAAAAGAAATTTAACTAGAGTCAATACACAAAGCTTAAAGTGCTTCTGACTTGGGATGCTTTGAAACCAAAGCCACATGCTCCTTTTATAGTGCTTGGAGCGCACCACTTCTTGCTTCTTTCCGATGTGGGATAATTCGCTTCTAATATTTTGCCAAAAAACCCAACAAATTCCACCTTGGCGAGATATTTGAAGAATCCACATCTGTAGTTGCAACATTGTCTTCACCGACAATCATAATCCTCAACTCTGAGAACTATATCCTACTCCACCATAAAAGTAAACCACTCGAAATCTCACATTTCAAGATTTTTCTTTTTCTTCACATGTCGATACACCTTGCTGAAATTTATGGTGCAACTTTCACCTACTTGGCTTACTTGGAAGTTCTTCAGCCACCGACATAACTTCCACCACACACCTTGCATCAGATTGAAGACCTCCTAAGCCTTCTATTTATAGTAGAAAAGTGAATCTTTGAATTAGGAAAATATAATATTTTTTAATATCCAATAATAAAAGATATTAGAAAAAATCAAATATTTTCCATCCAAATTTAAAATTAGTTTTATTTATTTTTAATTGTTATTTATCCAATCTCTGCTCGTTATCATCAAGCTTATTCCACTAATGGCTTGTGTTTAACTCTCTCACACTATGGGACAAGTTAACATCCACGGATATAATCGGTCATCTGTCATTTGATCTCTCACGAGCTTGTTCGTAATTAACAGTTGGGACAAGAAATCTGTTCTACCCCTGTGTTAACATCTTTCTTCTTAAGGGTCACTAATTCCTCTAATGAACAAGTTGTTTATAGTCACATTAAAAACCAATGTCCTCTCGGGCCAATGAGAGGCGGGTACACTTTGTTCAAGTCCTAGAATCACTTTTTAAGGGAACAACTCTACATCTTCCACAATATTAGAGAAGGCATGAATTGCTTCTTGTGACGTTGCTTTTTCAACTACTCACTACGATAATCCCCAACATGGGAGGCTTATTAACCCTGTGTTGTTTGACTGGTCTCACCCATGCACATCAATGGATGATTTCATAAAGTAGAAGTTCAACCCACTTAGGATTAAGATCACATCGACATACGATCATTCTTAGTAAAGTAGTTGATACGAGTCTATAACAGAATTAGTAGCTCGATCATAAAACTTCTGGTTCAGTCATATGCAAAAACTTCATTTTACATAGGTGCCCCCAGTCACATGTCTCCACATGAACAACCAGGATCAGGTTGTATGCAACTATTACAAAGCGGGCCGCACCCACAATGTTACCAAGACTTAGACACCCTAGCCTTAGTCTATATACTATAGACAATTTAGGTTATAAACTTGGAACTAGATCCAATTGTATGTCCAACATTGCCTAAGTGTCCATATTAATAACCAGGGGTTTATCGACATTAATTCAATTAATGTGATACGGTTGAATGATGTTTGAATATTAAATACGTAAATTTATGAAAAAATAATAAATTTTATTAATAGATGAAAATGACATTAAATGTCTAACATTAAATGCTCATTCTTAAATATACAAACTACTAGGTCTTTAGGACACAACCTTCAACAATCTCTCACTTGCACTAAAGCACGAGTAAAACTATTACATGTTTAGCCAAAACACCAAGTCTCACACTTGCTCTAGACTGTAGAAGACGCCTCATGTAGATCCATACTCCTTAGGTGACTCTCGAACACTTTAGTCGAGCTCAACAATGTTATCCATCGTATCAATATTTTGTGACAACCACTTTGCCCCTATACACTATCTCTCTTATGAGGTGATATTTTCTCTCTATATGCTTCCCTCTTTTATGGCTTCTACGTTCTTTGGAATTAGCCATTGCCCCACCATTATCACAGTATAAAGTGATTGGAATATTCATTTCTGGAACCACTTCCTAACCTGCTAGGAAGTTTCTTAACCATACTGCCTCTTTTGCTGCTTTACAAGCACTCACGTACTCAGCTTCCATAGTGAAGTCTGCAATGCATCCTTCCTTGATGCTCCTTCAAACTATAGCTACGTCCTTAAAGGTAAACACTAATCCTGATATGGATCTTCTAAAGTTCTTATCAGTTTGAAAATAAGAGTTTGTGTACATACTAAGAATTAAATCCTTAGGATCGTACACAAGCATATAATTTCTTGTTCTTCTAAGATACTTGAGTTTATTCTTAACCATTGTCCAAAGATCTAATTCTGAATTTTAATGATATCTATTGACAATGCCTACCCAGTAGCATATATCAGGTCTTGTACACAACATAGCATACTTAATGCTTCCTACCGCAGATACGTAGGGTATCCATCTCATTTCGTCAATCTCTTGATGTATCTTATGATTTTTTTCCTTATATAATGAGGTTACATGTCTAAAGGATAATTGGCCCCTTTTGGAATCTTTCATCGTATATCTGACCAACATTTTGTCAATATACGAGGCCTGAGACAAAGCTAGTGTTCTCTTGGATTGATCCCTTATAATTTGGAACTGAATAACGTACAAAGCGTCACTCAAATCCTTCATTTGGAATTGGTTAGCTAGCCATTTCTTGATTTGAGTCAACATTCTTACATCATTTCCAATGAGTAAGATGCCATCTACTAACAATATAAATGCTACTTTATTGTTACTGAGTTTCTTGTAAACATAAGGTTCATCAATGTTCTGCTCAAAGCCATAAGATTTGATCACATCGTCAAATCTTTCATTCCAAGACCTGTCGATCGAGGTTTATGGTCTCTAACATAATCGTCTTCTAAAAATGTTGTGTTTGTCGACACAAACACTTTATTCTCATATGGGCTATAAACATAACCATCTCTCGTTTCCTTGGGGTAGTCTATGAATAGGCATAGTTTTGAACATGGTTCTAACTTCCTTAGTTTTGTAGTCAGCACATAGGTCGGACTTCCCCAATTCCTGAAGTGGCGTAAACTACCTTTACGTTCTTTCCATAACTCATAGAGTGTCTCTGAGACACTCTTTGATGGAACCATGTTCAAAATATTTAACGTCGTTTCCAAAATGTATCCCCAAAACGATATCGGCAGTTGAGCAAAGCTGATAATTGACCTAATCATTTCTAGAAGGGTTTTATTTCTCCTTTCTTAAACTTTATTCTATTGCGGGGTTCCAGAGGCTGAGCGTTGAGACATTATCTTATGTTCTACCAAGTAGTTTTGGAATTCAAAGTCCATATACTCTCCACCACGATTTGATCGTAGTGTTTTAATCCTTCTATCTAATTGGTTCCCAACCTCTGAATTAAAAACTTTACCAATGGGAATGAAAAATAAACATAATTTTTTTATAAAAAGAAATGAAGGAATCGTTGTCAATTAAAAATCATCATTATGTATTTAATTGAACAAATTTTTACTTTAAACAATCAATGAATTGAAAATAGAAAAAAATCAATCATAAATTAAATTGTATATTATGAATTAAAATTCAAACAGAGAACATATCATAATATAATTTGATAAACATACAATTATGACAAAATTGACAATATTAAACTAGCATGTGTTATGTTTGAAGAGAAATCTAAGTAATGTGCTAACATACAATTTGCAATGAAATAAACAATGAGCCGATTTGTCAATTAAATGCTATCATAGGTCAAAATTCTGATTTAAACAACATGCTAATTTTCCATAAAAAATAAATAAAATTAATCAATTGCAACTTAAATCTTATTCATGAATAAAAGATTTCATTGAAGATTAACAAAATGACAAAGATGAAAAGGAATGAAAAAAATAGAAAAAATACAAACTTAAATAAGATTTTGAGGAAGAAAACAGAGTTAAGAAATTGTGGATGAGAATGAAGAGAAAGAAGAAGAGGAATGAGAAGTGAGAGAGAAGACTAAGATATGACTTTGAATGCTTACCTTTTATTTTATTTTCTTTATTTTTATTTTATTATAGATGAATTAAATGACAAAAAACTTTTCATAAAGTATATTAAAAACTTACAAAAAAGATAAGAAATAACTAAACTACTACAAAAATGTTGTATCTACGAGGTGCTCTACGATTGGCTACTTCTCACCGACTGTGTTATGGAGCGGCCTTCAATTCAGAAATCAATTCTTTGGTGAACTAGGTGCTTCCTCTTTCGATCATTCCCGCCCAGTCGAAGTCATTTAACCGGTCTTTGGTGTCTAGGAGGAGCCTCCCACGAAGCCTCAGTGGATAGGCCTTCCCCTTTGTCAGGGTCTCGAACCAAAAGTGTTGACCTATCAATCGTAGTTTTCTCATTAGTGGATTGTCGCCTCATTGCCTCCTGTGCTGCAAGCTGTTCTAAAAAATGGGAGCCTATGTCGAAGGCGGCTGTTGTAGTAGCTGCTTCAAACGACCGAAATGTTTCGCCATTCCTTGCATTTGTTCTTCCAAAATCGTGAACAAGATCGATGCACTCTAGTTCTTGCCTAGGCACTCCACCCTCAAGTGAGAACCCTTCTTAGAGCATGATCGGCGTCCGACTCTTCGTCGATAACGTGATTGATGTGACCCTTACTGCTCGATATTTTTTGCAGAAAAAGTGTAAGTATCTAGCTTTTCGAATAGAACACTACTCGTCCCCATAGGCGACCCCAAATATTGATACCAAAAATTGGTAAACTGGATCAACTATAAAGATTTCTTTTATTGGGAATGAGAAGCCTGTAAAAGGAAAAAAATTAGGCGCACTTGTCTGGTGGAGCCACAGGGTTTACAATGCCTAAGTCACTAAGGTGTTTAGAGTGTATTTGAGAGAGATAACTTTAGATCTTAGAACGACTTACAAAGGTTGTCAGCGTAGTTCATCTTGGATTCAAATGGAGTACGATTGACTACAGCTGGTCTTATAACCGCTACAACTCGCTTAATGGCTGCTTAATTGTTAGTTATTTGAATTGTTCGACATTAAATCAAAAAATGAATATTAGTGTAACTCTTGACCGTTATCCCTTAGAGGTGTAACAGTCTTGAATTTGTGGTTAGGCGAACTCGATTAACCTTTACGGTCCCCACCTTTACGTTCAACCCCTTGAGGATGTGGCCTTCTTGGTATAATTCTAAGACGTTGCACCTAGCAGGTGCAATGTTCCAAAATGTTACTTAAACTTGGTGTGGCGTCCATAGAAGAATCCTGACCTCCATGGCCGACCCTACTGGGTTGGCCCACTCGACCGATCTCCTGAAGGTCGACTTTGGTCTCGGTTAATTCTTATGGGTTATCATCTTCATGGCTCGCCTCTAAAAGGAGAGTCATGACCCTCTCGCCATAACTTCTGGCCATTATCTTGGGGAAGATTCATAACCTCGATGAATGGCCCTCAAGAAGGTTAAGGCCTTCTCGTTGTAACTTCTTGTCATAGCTACCTTGTAACACAATGATCATATGGCTAACTTGGACTTGGTCGACTCGTCAAAGAGAGAGTGTTAACTTCCATGTCCAAAATTTTAGGTTTTTGTCAACTCGATCGATCTTCTTGGAGGTTGGCTTTAGTCTCGTTCGACCCTTATGGTTCTTTACCTTCACAGCTCGCCCCTAAAAAGGGGTGTTGGCATTCTCGGTGTTACTCCTTGCCGTTATTAGCAGATCCAATCGTCACTTGACTCGGTCGACTCTTGGTGGAGATTCTTGACCTCCATAGCTGATCCTTGGGTGGTCTGAACCTACTTTGGCCGACCTCCGAGAGAGCCAAACTTGGCTTGGTCCACCCTCGGGGGGTAAAGATGTTATTGGTTGATCCTTAAGGGATCCTGGCCTTTTTAGCCGAAGCTCGAGGGATCAAATTGGCTTTGGCCGTTCCCCGGGGGTCCTAGCCACCATGTCTGACCCCCGAAAGGGTTTAAGGCCTCTTTCGGCCATTCCCCGAGGTAGCCGAACCCTTGGGGTGTCTTGGCCTATATGGCCAACCCCCAAAGGATCAAGGTGGCTTCAGCTACCCTATGAGAGACTCTAGGCCTTGTTTGGGTATCTTGAGAAATATTTTATCTATAACAATTGTCACTCTTATCATTTTCTTTAGTCTTTTTTTAAATGAGTTTAAAGAATTATGTTTGACTAATTATAAAAGCTTTGGATGTTAAACATCCATAGAGTTCCTATTGTCGTGAAGAAAAAAAAAAAAATCAAGACAACGATAATAAATATGAGATAAAAAATTTAAACGTATGATTTAGAACAAAAATGAACGGATGGTCAAATTGAATTCAAATGATAAATTTGGTAAACAAATACCATTTAAAAAGTAATAATAATAAATTAAAATAAAATAAATTGGTATCAATTGTTGTAAAATAAAATAAATTGGTATCAATTGTTGAAGGCTTATTTGATTTCATGTCCAAAATGTTGTCATGAAGTTATGTTTTTAATAAAAGTTTAAGATTGGTCATGAGAGTATATTTATTGTTAATTTTTTTTGAAAATTTTGTTTAGAATCTGAAATAATTAAAATTCAATATTTTATATTGAAAGTACCAAAAATAGAATAAACATATGATTATAAATAATGTAATTTTAGAGGAAAAGAAAAAGAAATAATAAATTGATTAAATGGTTAATGTATATTCTTTGAGGAAAAAAAAAGCATGAAACAAAATTAAACATGCTACAAATGATCCATGAATAAATGAAAAAACACTCCAAAAATTTGAGATATAAATACATGCATAGCAATTGAATAGAAGACAAACCATTCTTCGACACAAAGTGATAACATCGAAAAAAAAGATGAATCCCCTAAACTCTATGCTTTCATTTTTATTTCTTGTCGTCCTCTTTGCGCTCTTCTCTCCAGCGAAACCAGATGCCGCCTTCATCAGAGACCTTTGCAGCAAGACTGAGCAACCCGTGGTTTGTTCCGATTGTCTGAGATCCGACGCCAGTAGCCAGAACGCCGACGGACGTGGACTCGCACTTATCGCCATTGGATGCGCAGAGAAAAATGTCAGGTTAATGGCGCAGAGGCTTGGCAACCTTGTACGAGGAACGCCAAACCAACCACTGAAGAACATTTTGAACGATTGTTGGATGTCTGTGGGGTCTGCTGTCGGCAACTTTCCAGGAATTAGAAGTGCCATCGCGGCCAAAGACTATGCTCGTGGGAGAAACGGTGTGGATATAACTATCAGACAAGTGAATAGTTGTTTGGCGAAGTTCAATGAGAACCCTAGAATCGCGGTGCCGTCGGTGGTTTTGGCGGGGACGGTGGCCGCCGAACAAGGTTGTCGAATTGTTTCTGAAATTTTGAATCACATTTAAGTGTGCTTTAAGTTTTTAAATTTAGCAAAATAATAATAATGAGTGTGACACACTTGTTATACTAAACAATACTTATATCAAATTCAAATAATACTTTATTTATTAAAATAATACAAAACACATTTGGAAGATGGAGATTTAATAATATAAAAATAAATGACCAAAAACACTTCAAATCTCTTTAAATTCTATAATATGAAATATCATTAATATTCTATAATATTAAAAATTAATTTTATAGAAATTTTTTTTGTTTGACAATTCATTACCAAATTACTTTGCAAAATGGCCTAAAAATATGTAAATAATTTGGCACATTTTTTTTTTTATTGAATGACATGCTTGTAAGTTAAAGATATGTAAATAATTTGTCACAATTATACAATTATAAATATAAACATATATATATATATTATTTTTTTTTTAATTGAATGACATGTTTGCAAGTTAAATTGATAATTTAAAGTGGTATGAAATATGATGTATTAGATTAAAATCTATAATTAATTTAAATTGCAACTTGAAAAGTATTTTAAAACAAAATTATAAATATTATTTAAATTTAAATTATATGAAAAGACTTAACAAAAATAAATGACAAACATATACGTCAAATCAACCAACAAAATTAAATATACTAATTATAAGTATATAATAAATAGTAATAAAAATTCAAATACACTTCTATTATATACTTTCTAACCTGAAAATTTGACAAACAAATATTGTCATTTAACTTCATCAAAGTAAAATTAAAATGTCACAAAATGCTTGAGAAATTTTGAGACTTAAGAACGAAGTAAAATTATTTAATTTTGAAGGAGTGAAGTAGATGAAAATTGGTGTGACTGAAATGGTGGAGAAATTCGTTTTATAGTAAAAATTTAAAGTTACAAAATCTTTTAAATTCTACCACTTGTTTAATTCCATCCTATTACGAATTAATTAATTATTAATATAATAAAAGTGAAAGACAATCTTTCACACCCTAAATTTTGAAGTTTCTATTCATTTATTATTAATAGTTATATTGATAACAAAAGTGGGGTGGTAAGTAAAGAAAAAACTCCTATATGAAAAGTACCTAGCATAGGAAAACCATTTTTTGTTATTAATAATATATATTATTATTTATTAAATAATTAATTATAAATAAATACGACTGTCCTGTAAATTAAATAAATAAGTGACATTTTAACAAAAAAAATAAAAATAAATATAACACAAACTTTATTTTATCAAATTAATGTTTATGTGATTGATAAAAAAAAACGGTTAGAATTTAGTTTTTAGAATTTGATAAAATATAAGAAATAATTCACGTCATTTATTGTAACTATTGAGGATTTAAATATAAGAGAGTTAATGATTCATGTGTTATTGATGACGCTATAATGAGATAACTAACTAATCATACAACAAAAATTGGATCATTTGAACAAATAAAGTTTTGAGGTTAAGGAAAATATTCATTCTAAATAATTATATTAAAATGGTCATATTCTTATTTCTAAGAATATCTTCCAAGATAATATTCTTATTCAATGAAAAATCACTTCTCTTTTTTAAGAAAATATTTATCCTTTTGAGATTTTCCATTACCTAACTTTTCCATAAAAACTCCCTGCCAAAACTACACCTCCTTTTCACCCTACTTTGGCCGAAAATTGCCTCTCACTGGGCTAAGATTTTCGATTTTCTCTAAGTGTGTGGGGAGACTTGTTTTTCGTTTTGGATTTTTGGAAAGCATCCGTCACGCCTTACTTTTTTCTGTACGTACTCTTCTTTTT
The DNA here is from genome assembly GCA_037832605.1 of Cyclanthera cordifolia. Taxonomy (NCBI): domain Eukaryota; kingdom Viridiplantae; phylum Streptophyta; class Magnoliopsida; order Cucurbitales; family Cucurbitaceae; genus Cyclanthera; species Cyclanthera cordifolia. The sequence continues at coordinate 9,197 of JBBMEG010068062.1, forward strand.
CTGAGTTCATGCTAACAGTTAGACATATTTTCGAAAATTTCACCCTTACTTAGGCATTTTTTCCAATTTTTGCGTGTTATGCATGTATGTCCGAATTTTTGGATTACTTAGGCTCTTTTTTCAAATACTCGCCCTTTTAGGGTACTTTTTCCGAATTCGTAGGCTACTTAGGAACTTTTTATAAAGTCTTTCCCGTTTAACTTACTTTGGAGATTTTTAGGTTACTTAGGCACTTTACATAAAAAGTGTCGCCTTTCTCACCACTTTTTGAAACCTTTAGATTACTTAGACACTTTTAACAAAAGTCTCATCTTTTTTCACTGCTATTTGAATTTCCTATGGTACTTAGGCTCTCTTACTTTAGCTGTCATGAATCCTTCGTCTGACTACGAGACCGAATCCCTTCACCCTCAAGCTTCCTCCTCACTTAAGAAGACTCGGCGAAGAGCCTTGGTGGTAGGGTCAGCGTCTCATATGGCAGTGTCCATTTTAACTCAGGAGGATTTGGACCGCCTTATGACCCAATTTCTCATCCCTACCGAAATCACCCTTCGGCTTCCTCTGGCTTCGAAGACGTACGCCCATCCTTCTTCAGGAGAGGTGGCTCTCTACACCACCATGTTTGACCGAGGAGTTCGGCTTCCTCTCATACCGCCTCTTCAAGAGTTCTTGGGTATGGCAGGGTTGGCTCCAGCTCAACTGGCTCCCAATGCCTGGAATGTCTTCTTCGGTGTTCACAACCTTTTGGTGCACAACGGCTTCGAAGGTCCCTTTAGTGCCAGAGACCTTCTTTCGCTCTACCGCTTCTGCCAGCATCCCGACGTCACTGTGGGCTGCTACCTGACCCCTAGAAGCTAGCTTTCTCCTTTGGTGGGGTGCTCCAACTTTCAGAAGGGGTGGAAGAAGCGCTGGTTCTTTGCTGGAGGACCTTGGGCGGTTCCATGCGCCGATGCCTCGCTGGCAACTCCCACTGTCTTCGAGACATATGGTACGCTTACTTCGCCTTGGCTTTATCTATCTTTTGGCACTGTACTAACTTTTTGTTTACAGTGCATAGGAAACTTAATCCCCGCTCCCAGGTAATGAAGTTTTACTAGACCGTGATGTCCCTCCCCGAGGAGGACACTCGCAGTGCGGCGTACCTGACCACGAACTCGATGGCACGGTACCACCTCCTTCCAGCTCTAGCTATGCCAGTCGATTCTAACTCGGAGTCTATCGTCCCGCAGAAGGGGTCTGCTTCAGGTATGGAACTTACTTTTTCCTCTAACTTTGCATGTTTCGAATACTGGAAGTATGAGTTGACAGCCTTTTACCATGTTCAGTGACCATGGAATATGAGCCTTCGTTGAGGAATGCCATCGACGCAGTGACGCGTCAAACGTCTCGCCTCTCTGCTAGGCCTCCCACCGATGATACGGTGGACCTTACTTTAGAGGGCTGCTCTCTCCCGCCTTGTGTTGACGAAGACCTTCCTTTCCCCGAAATTCCAGAAGACTTGGAGGTGGGGTTGGACCCGTAGTTCGACGGTCCCAGCCTTGGTTTTGATCACATTCCTTCCCCTGCTCGAGTCGACTCATGCAGGCTTCGAACGCCAATACACGGCCTTCCCCCTAGATTCGAGTCCTACCTTCTGTCAGGACCACACTGTCCTACCTTGGACTCGCAGGAGGAAAAGACTCTGGCTTCCAACTTGTGGAATGAAGTGTGGTCTTCCTCAACTACTTTTCCCCTAGGAGATGCCTCCCAGGTCCTGGAAAAGGGGGCTCATCTGATGCACGAGGTATAACGACCCCTCTTTTTCCAGCTATACTTTGATTTTGAGTACGTGTACTAACTTGTACTTTTGGTTTCTGCTTTGCAGACATTCCTGCACTTTGCTTCAGCTTCTCGATCGTCATCTCTCGGAAGACTTGCGTTACACCCACTCTTCCTGTCTACCAATACTGACAAACTCAAGTGGGAACTGGCACAGGCTCGGGAAGCTCAGCGAGTCACCGAGGCTGCCTTAGCCGCCTCACGTACCTCTGCTGAAACAACCCGGAATTCAGCTACTCGCGCACGTCAAGATGACTTGGCTACGATCGCCCGCCTTCGACGAGAGTTGGCTTCTGCTAAAGGGAATCTCAAGAATGTTGCGTACTTAGCTAACCTTGTGAAAGGTTCTCTTGCCTTGGTGATTCTGGAAAACAATACCGGCGAGGCTGCCATTGGCTGGGCACTAGACCGAATCCAATAGGGGGTTAGCAATGACAACCTTCTTCCTCTCTTTCGATCACTTTGTTCCAGCACCGCGGAAAGAGTCACCGACCCTTCCCTGCCAGCCTTCGAGTCCGAAATTCCTAGTAATCTAGCCCAGGCTGCCTACTACGATTCTTGCATCTTTTAGGGTGTGCCCGACAGAAGTCAAGCTCTTTCAGCTGGAGAGCACCTGCCCAAGCCTGACCTGTTCGACCATCTTCCAACAGGCGCAGCTCTGGAGGGCCTTGATGACTTTTACCTTGCAGTCTTTTTACCTTGTAGTACTTTATTTTGCAGTCTTTACTTTTTCGCCTAACTTGTAACTCAGGAACTTTTTCCTTGAAATGAAATGATGAACTTTTCCCTTGCTTATTTATTCTCTATCTCATATACCCCCAATTTAAGTTTATGAAAGTAAGATCAATATACTTAAATTAAGATGGACAAAATAAGAAAAATAGCAATTTTTATTCATCAACACTTGAATTACAATTTATTGAAAGTACTTTTTCAAGTGTTAAATCGCTCCAAACATGGAGGACTTTACTGTTGTAGGCAAAATTAGTGTCACCTCATCGACTTCGTGCAACACTTTAGCGAGGACGCTAGACACGTCTAGGACCTTTTACCGGCACGGTCTTACAGGTGGTTTCTGACTTGCCAAAGTGTCAGCTTTGGCACTTTGGGACCCGAGTACTTACTTGTCATGTACTCCCACAGGTGCTGTTCTTTGGACAGCCTCACCTGGCATAGGTCCCCTTTTAACAGCCTTCTTTTTTAGGGACTTTTTACCACGCCCCGTAGGGCTGTGTGGTAACATTCCCTCGAGTACAACTGTTCACCTCTGACTTGGCCCACCCCTATAGGAGTAGAGAACTTTATTACATGGTGGTAGGTCGACGCGACTGCCTTCAATCCATGAATCGTAGGTCTCCCCAATATTGCGTTGTAAGCAGAATTGCCGTTCACCACAAGAAAATTGACAAAGTACAAGACTATGTTGTCCCCTTCACCAAAGGTCACTGGAAGCTCAACCGATCCTCCAGGGATCAAAATGCTCCCGCCAAATCCGACTAGGGGCGTCAAATTCGGCTTGAGCCTTTCCCTTCCCAGCTTCATAGCGTCGTAAGCTTTTAGCAATAGTACATCTGCCGAGCTACCTCCATCAATGAGGATCCTCCTTACACATATGTTGGATATGGTCAGGGACACTATAAGGCGTCGTTGTGCGGCTGGTGCAGTGCTGCAGCCTCCGTAGCAGTGAAGCTCAGTTGCTCGTCCATCGCTTCCATTATCTGCACTTCTTCAGGGTGCCTCTGGCCTGCCTCACTTTTTCTTTCCGACTTCGGTTGGACCCTCCATCAGTTGGCCCTCCGATGATGGTTCTGATCTCCGGTGGCGGTGGTGACTTTTCGCCTCCCCTTTTCTTGCTAGGGGACTCAGACACTTTTTCACCTTCACCCACGTACTTGTCCAACCATCCTCTTCGGATGAGAGACACTATGGACTCCTTCAGGTCGTAGCAGTCCGAGGTAGCGTGGCCATGGTCCCGGTGGAATAGGCTGTATTTGCCTCTGTTCTTTTGGTTGGCCCTGCCTTAATCCGGCTCGGCCACTTCAGTTCCTCCTTATCTTGAATTTCCATCAAGATATGATCTACGGGAATGGCCGTGGGAGTATATCTCTCGAACCGACTTGGGGGTACCCCTCGCCGTTCGACCTTTTCTTTTTTCACTCGGCGCTCTTTCGCCCTTCGCTTTTGCGATTCCTTGTGATCAGCCTCGCGACGGCTGTCAGACATCTCTCGCTCTGGAAGGGAGCGCCTTCCTTCCGTGCTTCGTCTGGAGTTGACCAGCTCCCTAACACTTATGTACTTTTGTGCCCTTGTGAGAAACTCGACATAAGTGAGTGGTACCTTTTTCCCCAGCGACCACACGAATTTTTCATCCCTGAGTCCAGCGACGACTGTTGCGAGAGCCGTACTGTCGGAATACCCTTCAACATCCAGCGCCTCGCTGTTGAAGCGGGCAATGTACTCCCGAAGGCTCTCCTGGCTTCTTTGCCTCACGGTCAGCAAATGTGTGACCGACTTCTTCTGATCTCGCCCTCCTAGGAACTGGGTG